>CAUJRU010003010.1:0-59338 GCA_963277665.1 Viscum album
TCTCACCGGGATATGACGTTCCGGGCGAGGATCGAGGTGGATGGTGGATGAATGGAGTGGAGGGGAGTGAAATGGAACCATTGTCGGGGCGACGATGGAGTTGCGCTTGAGCCTTGTAGAGGCTTCCTACGTATCCCCGTGGCAGGGAATCAAAGTCCGCGTAGTTCAAGATGATGCCAGTAAACCGGCATGAGGGTGGACCTTGGTCCAATGGGCATCGTCAGCGAACCGACGTCAAGGTGGACCTTGGTCCGATGAGAGATGGGCTTGAACCCCAGGGAGGCTTCCTACGTACCATGCCTTGACATGGATCAAAGACGACGTAGTTCAGAGGGTTTCATCGGTGAGCTGATGTGGAAGTAGACCCGTGGGTCCACTAGTGGTGGGCTTGAACCTTGGGAAGGTTTCCTGCACACCATGCCTTGACATGGATCAAAGTCCTCGTAGTTCAGGTTGGGTGAAATACAGTTTAACGTTATGCAGGACAGTGGTGAACCTTGACGTGAATAAACGACGGGCGTTGGGTGTCGGTGAACCGACATAAATGAGGGACCTTGGTCTGACGGGAGACGGGCTTGAACCTCTGGGAGGATTCCTACGTACCATGCCTTGACATGGATCAATTTCCTCGTAGTTCGGGTGAAAATGGGGGCTTGGCACACTGGCAAGGAGACGGTTTGGGCCAATGATTATTGGGCTTGAACCTCGGGGAGGCTTCCTACGTACCATGCTTTGACATGGATCAAAGTCCTCGTAGTTCAAAGGGTGGAATACAGTTTAACGTCATGCGAGATGGGTGTGAATCGACGTGAATGAGGTCAGAACGAACGGATGGTGGGTTTTAACCTCATAGAGGCTTCCTACGTACCACGCCTTGACATGGATCAATGTCCTCGTAGTTCAGGTTGGTCACAAAGGCTTGCCGTCGGACTGGAATTACAGTTTAACGTCGTGCTGGACGCAGGTATAACTCGACGTGAATTGGAAAATGGGTGAGATTGAACCTCGTGGAGGCTTCCTACGTACCATGCCTTGAAATGGATCAAAGACCTCGTAGTTCAAATGGGGCTTTGTCGGCGAACCGACGTGAAGGTGGACCTTGGTCCACTTGTGGTGGGCTTGAACCTCGGGAAGGCTTCCTACGTACCATGCCTTGACATGGATCAAAGTCCTCATAGTTCGCTATGGAATGGGTGTGCAGTTTAATGTAATGCGGGACTAGGGGGGCTTACAGTTTAACATCATGCTGGACGGGGGTGTGCAGTTTAACCTCATGCTGGATGAGGGCGTGCAGTTTAACGTCATGCTGGACGGGGGGGTGGGGGGGGGGGCGAAACTCGACTTGAATGAACGAACGAGTAATGTGGATTGTGGATTGAACCTCATGGAGGCTTCCTACGTACCATGCCTTGACATGGATCAAAGTCCTCGTAGTTCTCTAGGGGTGGGCGTCAGGGTCGGTGCTCACTCTAAGCCCACGTGAGTCATGCTCGGTGTGAGAAACAAGAGGTTGCAAGGACCTAACGATCACGTCATGGAGGATGCATCCGTGAGAAGCGAAGAGGGGCTTATGCGTTAGGCGGCCCATGGTGCTGGGACTTACTCCAGGATGGAGGCCCAGGGTCGGGTCACAGTTTAACGTCAGGTGATGAGGACGTGGTGCTTGGAAGTTTAACATCCTGCAGCTCAGACGAAGGGGGTTCACTCTGCACCCCTAGGACTTACATAACCGGTACCCTCTGGTCCTTGGGGAATGGAAGGTACCAGCAAGGCCATGGTCAAGGGGGTTGTGGAATGAACCATCAAGGGGTCCACGATAGCGTGGCTATGCGAAGAAGCAATATCTTTTAGTGTGCCTATGCGAAGAAGCATTATGCGAAGCAACGCTACGAGTGGTATTGTCCATGGGACTTTGAAATCACATCGTGCAAACCTGGATGGTCGCACGGGAAGAGGAATTGCTAAGCAAAGGAGTCTGCTTCGTGAAGTGGAGTGCCTTGGCCTTAGCATGGGGCACAGGTGTGAGTGGAAGGTGCTTCGCGAAGTGGAACAGTGTTCACGGAGCACTGCCTCGCGAAGAAAAGGTGCCTCGCGAAGCAGGGTCCTACAAAGCAGTGTGCTTCACGATGTGTAGTGCTCCTGCCTTAGCATAGGAATCACTAACAGGGGTTGGGTGTTTTGCAAAGCATAAACTCTCCGCGGCTACCCGGGTTCCCATGGGAATCCCCTTCCTTCGCGAATACCCTTGAGCTTCGCGAAGGGCATCCCTCTCGGAAGAGGGGCTCAAAACGAGACAAAGAAAAGGAGCCTCGCGAAGTAGAAGTACCTTGCGGATCTCATGATTCCCAGGGCAAAGAGTTCTTCGCGATTCGGGAGAGGAGAAGCTGAAAGGTCGGATTGTCCGTCCTCGGGACTTAGGGGGAGTCCAGTATTTATAGGGAAGGGGCGCCGCGAAGCAGAACTCGCGCGCCGCCTCCGGTTCTTCGCGGCGCGCTCGCGAACGTCAACAGCGTCTGCGGAGAGTTACCGCCTCTGGACCTTCACGGCGGGCTCGCGAACGTCAAATGCTTTCGTGAAGATTTACCGCCTCTAGAGCTTCATGGTGGGCTCGCGAACGTCAAACGCGTTTGTGGAGCATTACCACCTCTGGAGCTTCGCGGCGGGCTCACGAACGTCAAATGCATTCGCGGAGCATTACTGCCTCTGGAGCTTCGTAGGGCCCCGATGTTCAGGGCGCTTCGCGTTGGTGCTTCGCGTCGGTACTTCGTGAGGAAACGCGCCAGCCTTCTATTTCATTCCTTTCTTTCGGGCCATATTTTGGCACCAAAAAATGCACCCCTTAGACTTGGAGCCACATAGGGCGAAGGGTCGAAGTCTGAGGGAAAATCGCCAAAATTTTTGGTGGTTCGCGATGCGACTATGCGAAGGGGGACCACAGTGCTGACCGGGGCCACGGATCCGGACGCGCCGCGATGCTCCGCGCAGGTGAGGCGCTCCGCGATGCTCCGGGGTCACCACCTATAAATAGGGGGGTCGACCTCTTTTGTCTTCACGTTACTTCCTTGTCTTTTTATGTTCTCGACTTCGTGAAGCTCCGCGTACTCCGCGACAGCCCTCCAAGAATTGAGCTTCGCGGCGAACCGCGGGTCTCCGACTCTGCGTCCGCGCCAAGAAAACTTCTGCTTGTTGGCCTCTGCCAGACATCGCAGCCTGGTCTTGCGACCGATCCTCGCGATCCGTCTTCTTGATTCATCTTCACGATCCAGCTGAAAAAATTCTTTTCTGAGGGCCGGAATCGAAATGACCCGTCAAGAGGCTGTGTTGGGGGTGCTTGTAGATGCTTCTCGTCGGGATGTGATGGCCAACTATCCAGGCCTGGGGGAGATGGTTTGAAGCCACTCAGACCACACTTCTTTGACAGATCTGCTTTCGGAAGGTCAAAAGGATTATCCGCAGTGCAAGAAACTGCCATTGTATGGCTTCGGGATGAGGGATGACTCTTCATCAATGAGGCGAGTAGGGACGAACTAGCTTGCTGGTTTAGGAGCACACCATGCCAGCACCAATGGTTCATGGCGGCCGATGGTCATGCGCGAGAGGACTTCACACCCATCATCGCTGACTGTCTCAACAACCATGTGAATGATATTGACGGGAGGCCACTACAACCGGAGACGTCCCCTCCTCTCTACCGTACCATGTTGAAGGCGGATTTGCAGGATCCAAAGAAGGGATGGTCCGATGAGTGGGACCTGCGCCAGGGCGGCAACTTTACTGATGACTGGGCCTGGGCCTACTAGTTAGGCGCCTCATGTGAGGAGTTCGGGGCCGATCAGAGGAGAGTGGGGTTGTATGAGGCAGCATGGGCCTCCCAATTCCACATTTACCAACCAATGAAACTGATGCCAAAACTGCTGAGCAGATGGTCTTCTAGGACCAATACCTTTCACCTACATCCCAGGGAGGTGGGAATCAGCCTGTGGGATGTCCACCAGATTTCTGGGGTCCTGATCTTGGGGGCCATGTATGACGAGTTCCTCCCCATTATCAGTGCATGGGAGGATACGGAGCAAATGCCGCGACTGGCGTCAGCGCTGATGGATCTTATCCTTGTAGAGGACAAGGAGGAAGTGAGGGATGTCCACTTTAGAAGATGGTTCAAATGATTCCTGAATTTCTAGAGAATCAAGAGTTCCCTCCGAGGCCTTGAACTTGTCCAAGGGCGGCCCAACGGGGCAAGGGGCACTCGTATTGGCGGGTCTTGGAGGACAGCCAATGGAAGACTTGGGGTTTCAGTGTCAGCACTGAACAACAGCCAATAGTCAGGATGGAGGCATTCATCGCGGCTCTCATCTATGGTTGGATCCTACTGGTGAGGGATACAAGCATGGGGGTGCAGCCCAGCTCGTTTATCATGGCGTCGATGTTGTCCATGGGGCAGCGGATCAATCTGGGGATTCCGATGCTCACCAAACTGTACAGAATGTTGCGGCACATTAGTGAGGGAAAGAAGCCGCCAAGGATAAGCGGGCCCTTCCACCTCCTGTATGGGTGGATATCACCTCATATCAGGGGGATCTACGAGTATCCAAACAATATTTCACTGCTGGGATCGAACTTCTGCCCCTCCATCCTGAACGCGGTCGGGAGCTTCCCATTCAAACTAGCTGTGCCTATGGTGCTGAATCGGGTGTGGAGGGTGGATGAGTTTAATTTTAACCCCTTACCATTGCTGATGGGGATACATACTGATGACGGGCAGGGAACAGAGGAACATCAGGCTTACCTCCTGGCCTTTCGAGGTGGATTTTTGGTGGCACGGATAGATCGTGAGCCAATCTACGAACCGTACACCCCGCATCGGTTTGCGAGGCAGTTCCAGTGCCTCCAGTGGCTGACCCTGCAGGTCTACTGGGAAGTGCGTTATGAGGAGCACCCGTGTCTGATGAGGCAGTTGTGGCTCATGTTCACACGGGAAGATGGGATGATGTGGATTGCATTGCCTCCATCCACCGTCGCTTTCGGATTGGTGAGGGAGTACTCCATCAGTTGGGAGGATGGTTACCCAGGAGAGATTTTGAAGCAACCAACTATTCGGGTCGGTGACTGTGGGCATCCTCGATCTCGAGGTCGGGGTCGGTGGGCAGCTAGGTCCACTCGCGGTAGCGGTGCTGCCATGGTGGCAAGACCCGCACCGGCCGAGGGTATGACAGAACCAGTGTATCCGGGATTCCGGAAGAGCACGGCCATCCGGAGGGGCATCCACCAAGGGGATTTTGTAGGATATCCACTCAGGCTCCGGGGGAAGCGGTTGCATCATATCGACATGGTAGAGGATGCTGTCTTCCCGGAAGCTTGGGACATTTGGGATGTCAACTGGCAATTCCTCAGCCCAACCGAGATATGGGCCCACCTGAATCGCCTCGGGATGGAATTACCAGGCATAGGCCCAGTTCAGGCTGGATTCATGGCGTCTCCGGCAGAGGCAGAATAATACCTGGACGAGCTGGAGGATTACGTCCACTCCAGTGGTGTCCCTCTCCCAATGATAGACTAGGTGAGGGTACTGTTGAATCAAACGGTCCCCCCACAGTTATCGGCTGCCGATCTGAGGGAGTGCTTCCCCCTGCCGGAAGAATCAGAGGACTCCTCTCGGGAGGTTGATGCTAGAGGAGGAAGCCCATTGGAGGAGGGTGAAGTTGGAGATCGGGGCTCAGATTCCGACGTTTTCGTGGAGGCTCTCGAGGTAGTATTCCGAATTTCTTTCCTTACGATCTTTTCTTAGGTCCCTCTCACCGATGTTTGAGCCATGCAGGAGGAACTTGTTCGCAGACCTCGTTCTCGCCCCTTGGCGGGTGATGATTCAGGACCTTCAGAACCCGCGCCTACGGCTGCGTCCAGTTCCGCGTCTGGTGGGACCAGAGCACCCTAGGTGGATCCTCTGGAATCTCCAGACCTTCCACTAGTATACGGAGGGCCTCGCCTCAGGGTCCCGTCAGTACCGGCTCAAGAGAAGCGCCAGGAGGCCGATCTCTGTAATTCTCCTTTACTGGTTCCCTTGTCGTCATATGTAGACTATGCCTTCCAACTAACGTTTATGTCCCTCTCTGTCGTAGAGATCTCTGACTAGCGTGGGCTGCTGCAGCAAGACTGGTTGGGATGTCTGGTGGCGTCCCTCCTAGGGGCATGCCGGTGATGGTGACGATAGTCCCCCCATCTTCTCCAGATGTGACGCTCATCATCACGAGCGGGACCACCAGCAGGGTTGTGCTTGAGGTCATCGAGGTGGACTCTGATGGCGAGGATCGGTCGGCCGACCCTACTCCTGCCGCGCCTGCTCCAGTGCTAGATGTCGCACCGGATTCAACGCCAGATGCAGATCCCGCCGAGGAATTCCTACAGGCGTATCCTGCGTACGAGCCTGCCAATCGCGCAGACTGGGACGAAACGGCCTCTGAAGAGGAAGAAAGCAGTATAGTCCGCAGCCGGTCGTGGAAGATTATCACACGCTTTATCAAGGACACTCCCCAAGAGCAATGGCTGGCTGAAATGGATAGACTCCGCTCGCGGTTGCGCGAACTGTGTGCTGGGGGAGTGGATGCCCAACGCCCTCACGCGCTCATCTGAGATCTTATGGCTGAGAAGATCTGGGCGCATGATCGTGGGCTCAGCGTGGGCTGGCAGTGGAGGAAGGCGACCAGCATTAAGAAGCTCCAGGAGGCTAAAGGCGAGGTCCAACAGATGCAGACCTGGGCATACGAGCTTTCAGCCTCTCTTGATGCACAATCTGAGCTGGTCTCACGGCTGAAGGCCCAGCTGGCAGAGGTAGAAGAGCATATGGGTAAACCTTATAGAAATATGGCTGCCATTCAGGCTGAGGTAGAGAGGGCCAGGGCCAAGGATGACGAATTATGCCCCGCCGCTGTTGAGGAGGAGCGGGAGCTTAGTCAGCGGCAGCAAGCTTTGGATGCCACAAGCCAACGAGTGGCGGAGCTGCAACGCTCTTTTGACGGTGTCAACCCGTCCATGGCGGGAGTCGACCCCCGGGTATTGTAACAAAACCCAAAAACCTTTTATTGGTACTTTGGTGCTTCAATTTTTCTTTCTTTGTTTTGAATACCGTAGCGCGCACAATTTCCACTGTTTGAATTGCCTTGTTACATCCCTGCAATGTTTGCGGGACATTCGGCGACAATTCCCCAATCCCACGTGGGTCGAGCCCGATGTGAGAAACAAGATATAGTTGCCCTCTCATCCCACCTAACACAGGAGTGGGGATCATGCTCCGGGCATCCGGGATTCGGATTACCAGCCCGGATTTCTGAAAGACGGGAGAGGCTTGATCGGAGAAGGAACTTCCAGGATAGCCGAATTACCGTTTCTTTAGCGTGCTCTTATGCACGAACGGGGAAACGCCGGGGGTACTGAAATTGGTCCAAATAGATGAAAATGGGAAGCGTGAATCATGATACCCATGATTCGGAACACTGTGGGGATGGCGTGACAATAAGGGACAACCGTTAACCTTGGAGGAGAAGCGGTATCCTTACTGCGTTAGCCTGTAATGGGAACAACATATGAGGGTCGACCGTTGACCATGTTCGAAACATGGGACCATGTCACAAATGTTGTCGATCAATCCATCGGGACGTTGGCCCAAGACAGTGGGCGGACCATAGGTTAACATCCATACTGTTAGGGGGTCCTTCCAGGCCTGACCCGTCTTCCGGAACGTTGGCCCAGGATGGTAGGTGAGCCGATGCGGCATGAGACCAGGCCGTTAGGGGTTCCTTTAGACATGAAAGATGACGAGGGTCCGAATAAGGGGCACGCAAAGCATGGAATATGGAGTGATGGTTTTTCCGAACAGAATCCAACACTTAGGTAGTTACACCACCGTGGCGGGAGTACACCATATGGGCACATTGGTCTGATCATGGATCATTCTTTCTTCTAGACAGGGCCTCTCTCGTGAGGGGATCTATCACATCCCAATGGGATCTTGGGGCCTCCTTATAACATCCCGTCTTTTTATAACATAACTTTCATTCCATTACATGGAACTGAGGATCTTTAAGGTTTAGTGTCTTGGAAACAAGGAACATAAAACATGAAACAAAAAAAATATTCTTCTTAAACACTTGAAAGGCTTCTCCTCATGTTCACCCTAGGCTCATTACTGCATCTCATAACCCGGGGACATACATCAAATGAAAGGGTGAGCAGAAGGCCCAGTAAGAGAAACAAGTGAAACATTTTACATATGAACTTGAGATACATCAATAATGTCATGAAAAGAACTTTAAGGCATGAAAATGAAATCATGAGGCATATCATAATAAAAATAAAACATTTTCATAACTTGAAGATGTGGCTACATCATTTAACATAGACAATCATGAAAATATCACCAAGGTCCATCCCTAAGGTGTCATTTGAAAATTACCAAGGTTATTCACCAAAGTATCCTGAAAATTGTAATCTCTAGTGGTTACATCATTACCCAATGCATTGGAGCGCTATCAGGGAGCACCCTTAAATTTGCCTTTATTATCATGTGAGACACATATATCATCATCAAACATTTCATAAATAACCCATATAGAATAAAATAAATGGGTTTCATTTCATAATCAAAACATTTTAAAAACTCCTTTAAAGACATTATCTTTACGTCACTTTAAAACCCACAGAAAAGGAAGGTGGGTCTCATGTATGTGAATCCTAGAATTTAAAATAGAACATTTTGGTATATATGTGAATACCCCTTTAGAAGAAAGAGCTTTGAGTATTAAATTAATAATATAAAATAACTTTAGAAAAAGAGAGAGACATTATGAGACGAAAATTCTGTAGCATAACGGCTATGTTATGAGGTTTTAGAAGACATTAAAAAGAGAGGGAAAATGGATAAAACATTCATAAATGACCCATAAAACAGTAGATGGACAGAATAAGAAGGATACATCATCATGGTAATGAAATTTCAAGGACATACCATTTGAAATGAAAAACATGGAAGGAAGACAAAAATTAGATTTCTCTTATGAATGTTCGGCAGCCTAACGGCGTTACTTAAACATCAACAAAAATGATTTGAAAAGATCAAATAGGGTCTCTAATCATGTGAACATTAGAGTTCAGTATGATAGATATAGAGATAATGCCCCAACAAAATTAAAAAAAAACTTGAAAGACATGACATGAAAGTAGAACTTTGAAAAGAATGAGAAGGGTGAAAGAATCCCCTAAAAAATTCGGCAGCCTAACGGCGCCACTTAAAACTTCCAAATACTGAATTGAAGAGATCAAATGGGTTATCTCATAATATGAACATAAGAGTCCAGTATGATAGATATATAGATCATAACCCAACATAACAAAAAGGAACTTGAAATAATTGACATGAAAGTAGAACTTCAAAACGAGAAGGGTGAAGAACCACTTAAAAATTCGGCAGCCTAACGGCACCACCTAAAACTTCAAAATACTGAATTGAAGAGATCAAATGGGGTCTCTCATCATATGAACATAAGAGTCCAGTATGATAGATATAGAGATCATACCCCAACATAATAAAAGGAACTTGAAAAAATTGACATGAAAGTAGAACTTCAAAACGAGAAGGGTGAAGAACCACTTAAAAATTCGGCAGCCTAACGGCGCCACTTAAAACATCAAAATACTGAATTGAAGAGATAAAATGGGGTCTCTCATCATATGAACATAAGATTCCAGTATGATAGATATAGATATCATACCCCAACATAACAAAAAGGAACTTGAAAGAATTGACATGAAAGTAGAACTTCAAAACGAGAGGGGTGAAGAACAACTTAAAAATTCAGCAGCCTAACGGTGCCACTTAAAACTTCAAAATACTGAATTGTAGAGATCAAATGGGGTCTCTAATAATATGATCATAAAAGATCAGTATGATAAATTTAGAGATCATACCCCAACATAATAAAAAGGAACTTGAAATACTTTACATGAAAATAGATCTTGAAAAATGAGAAGGGAGAAAGAATCTATTACAAAAATTTCGGCAGCCTAACGGCGCCACTAAAAACATCATAAAACGAAATAATGAGAGTAAGAGGGGATCTATCATTATATGAACATAAAAAGGGTAGTAAGAGGAGTATAAAAGTACATCCTCCAATATAAGAACATGTAGCATAAAAGGAATGACATAAAAGAGATTACTTGAAATGAAAGAGAGAGGTCGGATCCCTTACCTTAAAACGTAACTCTTAAAACTCAATGGTTTGGACCTTGAGGGCGTGGGGGCACCTTGGGAGGACTACTTGGGAGGTAAGGAGACCAGAAATTCGTTGGGGGAGAGTGGGGAGTCGAATGGATGAGAGGATGACTTTGTATTTATAGGGAAAGTGAGGGGACAAGGCATTAGTGGCCAAGGGACACGTCATTAGTAGTTTTGGCCAAACCATGGGCTTGCCCATGGTATTTGCCCATGGTATTGGCCACTTGGGACACCTCATACCTTATCTTACTATTCATAAGTCTAACATATTGATTAAATACTTAATACATCATTTAATGATGTCATTAAACACCCGTAACTTAAAAACTGTATTTTCACTATTCATCGAAAATTCAACTTTCTCAGAATAGTCTCAAAATTTCACCTTAACCAAATATCAATGCTCTGATTTCAAAACTGAAATCCATTTTATGAAAATATTTTTCTAAATATTTTTAATTAAATTTTTAATTAAAAACACTATTCATCGAAAATTTATTTTTTTCAGAAAAATCCCCAAAAATTACCTTAACATAATATCGATGCTCTGAGTTCAAAAATGAAGTCAATTTTATAAAAATGATTTTTTAAAGATTTTTAATTAAAATTTTAATTAAAAAACACTATTCATCCGAAAAAACTAATACTTGAACAATAATTTATGAAACCGTTATTTAACCATTTTATTGAATCACATTACTTAATCAAAGTGCCTAGATTATTTTAATAATTTCTTTATGTGAGATTACTAATCCATTTGGACACATTATTAATCCTAATCATAAAATCACTATTCATAATTTACTATTCATCAAAAATCAAGTTGATCTTATTAGACTCTAAATTTCATACTGAACATACTTGTAGAAGACCATTTTTTGAAATTCATTATACATTTTTAATTATTTATGGTTTACATAAACATATTTAAAATATCCTTTTTCAAAAATTCATCAAAAATATGCATACTATATTTATCCGGTCATTTGAAAATTCATAAAAGAAATCGAAATTTTTATTTAAAACAAAGGATTACACAAGGTAGTTACGGTCTCCTTACATAGCCCCTTATCACACCAGCATAGGACCTAAGTGTAAGGTGTGCTAAGGTGAGAGAATCCGAGGGAGGCTTGGCCAACATCGCACGAGTAGTAATTTCTATCAGTTTGAACTTCTCGCGAAGGTGATCCCGTTCTAGCTTTATACGATGAAGTTCAGCTTGGGTTTGGTCCAGAGCAAAGCCCAATGGTGCTACCTCCTTCCCAAGTTCTGTTAGATGGGCTTCGATCGGTCCAAGACTACTGGGTGAGTCCATCGAATCTTCTTTCTATATTAATTAACCAAGATTGCTTGTATTTAGAGACAATAGTCAAAACGTTTAGTTTCCAGCGGTCATATTGACCAACGGTCAAATAACAGTCAAAACCCAATAGTCTCATTTTATTTATACTCATGTTATCAAATGAAACATTTTTGTTGAGTATAAAAATAAAATGAAATAACACATAAAATTAGGAACAATATTTATTTAAAATTTCAGGTCATTACAATCTTCCCCCCTTAAGAAATTGCGTCCTCGCAATTTTTTAAAATTGGGTTTTGAAATTTCATTGAAATTCCCACATCGGAAAAGGAGTCAGTAAAACTATTACTTTAAAAGAAAGAAAGGGAAGTACAAAGGTCACCTGAGTTAACCCACACTAGGATTCCATGTATGAAAACATGGACATGGAGGAGAAAACCAAGGGTCATGTTCTGAGGGAGAGTGATAGAGAACATGATTAGGAGAAAGTTAACCATAAGAAAATCCCAAACTTATGATGTGTGTGAACGGTCTTTGATTACCTAGTAGGAAACATAAACCAGCAACATTTTTGTTTTACATTTCTTTTCATAATTTTGAGGAATTCATTTACTACATAGAACAAAAACATAAGAAAATATACCTACCTTCAAGTAGAGTTTCATCCTTTAATAAGTCCCTACCAACACTAATCTTTTCTCCAAATGATGAGACTTCAAAAACACTTGGTCTCATAAAAGCACAATAATCATCTTCTAGAGAATCACATAATCTAAAAAAGATTAACTATCGATTTCTTCTATCTTTAAACATTATCCCAAAAACAGAAAGGTTAAGGTAAAACAACTCTTCAAAAAGAAAGAATCCCATAGGAATGGAAACTACTTTTAAATCTCCAAAGTTCCATGGTACTACCCAAAGTTCATCATAGACCATTCCATAAATAACGGTCCTTAAAATTCCTCAAAATAAACCAAACTAAGATTGAAACCCAAATACAAGAAGGATTTGATAACATAGTCTTCCAAAACAACTTCATTGTTCACCTCTAGACAACATCAACCACTCCTAAAATCTTATAACAAAAGTAGCTAACCTAAACATATTTTACCCAAGATAGGTTAATAATTCCCATAAGTAACCTAAATTACTATAAGTCCACCTTAAATTCATCAATTCTTCAAAATATAAGTCAACCTCACTCCTCAATGAAAATACTATAGTAATATATTTATCTCGATCATATAGGGTCCACAAAATAGTGAACGTCTTCCAAAATAATAATCATCTTTTAATCCCCTAATCATCTCTTTCATATTAATACTGAAATTGTCGTATTTCCTATCACATTGGTTGTTGGGACACGTTATTCAATTTCGCACCATTAACTAAGAAGATAAAGTATAATTAGAGGCTTAAATATTTAACCAATAATCATGAAAATGAACTTAAAGCATATAAGGATAACTTGTAGAAGAAAAGTATACCCTAACTTGTGATCCCATAGGTTCCCATCTAGGTTATCTATGATCATATATTCTTATGTGAATCTTTATTTTATTTTATCTGTGTTCCTTTAATAATGGTTCATACCAAGCTTATGAATTTACCAAAGCATATCCCCCAGGAGTGTCATAACCAAGAGTGCAGCAAGGCCCATTGTCGTGTACCAGTTCCCATTCGAGTCTAGCTTAAAGCGGTGTTTTCGGGTTTTACCCCTATGTACATCTGTGCCAGAGCCACCTCTACCTGCTCGTATCCAGATAGGGATGTATTTTCTTGGAAACCCCTTACTCAATACTCACCAAAATACCAGGAAGATTTCCTATATTTAAACATTTTTATAGGGTTATTCCTATAGTTTTCATATCCTAATTTCCACAAATAACTAAACCATACTTTGATACCAACTATAACATCTCGTCTTCTTATAACATAACTTTCATTCCATTACATGGAACTGAGGATCTTTAAGTTTTAGTGTCTTGGAAACAAGGAACATAAAACATGAAACAAGAAAAACATTCTTCTTAAACACTTGAAAAGCTTCTCCTCATGTTCACCCTAGGCTCATTAATGCATCTCATAACCTGGGGACATACATCAAAAGAAAGGGTGAGCAGAAGGCCCATCAAGGGAAACAAGTGAAACATTTTACATATGAACTTGAGATACATCAATAAAGTCATGAAAATAACTTTAAGGCATGAAAATGAAATCATGAGGCATATCATAATAAAAATAAAACTTTTTCATAACTTGAAGATGTGGCTACATAATTTAACATATACAATCATAAACATATCACCAAGGTCCATCCCTAAGGTGTCATTTGAAAATTACCAAGGTTATTCACCAAAGTATCGTGAAAATTGTAATCTCTAGTGGTTACATCATTACCCAATGCATTGGAGCGCTATCAGGGCGCAACCTTAAATTTTCCTTTATTATCATGTGAGCCACATATATCATCATCAAACAATTCATAAATAACCCATATATCATAAAATAAATGGGTTTCATTTCATAATCACAACGTTTTAAAAACTCCTTTAAAGACATGATCTTTACATCACTTTAAAACCCACAGAAAAGGAAAGTGGGTCTCATGTATGTAAATCCCAAAATTTAAAATAGAACATTTTGGTATATATGTGAATACCCCTTTAGAAGAAAGATCTTTGAGTATTAACTTAATAATATAAAATAACTTTAGAAAAATAGAGAGACATTTTGAGACGGAAATTCTGCAGCATAACGGCTATGTTACGAGGTTTTAGAAGACATTAAAAAGAGAGGGAAAATGGCTCAAACATTCATAAATGACCCATAAAACAGTAGATGGATAGAATAATAAGGATACATGATCATGGTAATGAAATTTCAAGGACATACCATTTGAAATGAAAAACATGGAAGGAAGAAAAAAATTAGGTTTCTCTTATGAAAGTTCGGCAGCCTAACGGCGTTACTTAAACTTCAACAAAAATGATTTAAAAAGATCAAATAGGGTCTATAATCATGTGAACATAAGAGTTCGGTATGATATATATATAGATAATTCCCCAACATAATTAGAATGGAACTTGAATGACTTGACATTAAAGTATATCTTTGAAAAGAATGAGAAGGGTGAAAGTATCCCCTAAACAATTTGGCAGCCTAACGGCGCCACTTAAAACTTCAAAATACTGAATCGAAGAGATCAAATGGGGTATCTCATCATATGAACATAAGAGTCCAGTATGATAGATATAGAGATCATACCCCAACATAACAAAAAGGAACTTGAAATAATTGACATGAAAGTAGAACTTCAAAACGAGAAGGGTGAAGAAGCACTTAAAAATTCGGCAGCCTAACGGCGCCACCTAAATCATCAAAATACTGAATTGAAGAGATCAAATGGGGTCTCTCATTATATGAAAATAAGAGTACAGTATGATAGATATATAGATCATACCCCAACATAACAAAAAGGAACTTGAAAGAATTGACATGAAAGTAGAACTTCAAAACGAGAAGGGTGAAGAACCACTTAAAAATTCGGTAGCCTAACGGCGCCACTTAAAACATCAAAATACTGAATTGAAGAGATAAAATGGTGTCTCTCATCATATGAAAATAAGATTCCATTATGATAGATATATATATCATACCCCAACATAACAAAAAGGACCTTGAAATAATTGACATGAAAGTAGAACTTCAAAACAAGAAGGGTGAAGAACCACTTAAAAATTCAGCAGCCTAACGGTGCCACTTAAAACTTAAAAATACTGAATTGTAGAGATAAAATGGGGTCTCTCATCATATGATCATAAAATATCAGTATGATAAATTTAGAGATCATACCCCAACATAATAAAAAGGAACTTGAAATACTTTACATTAAAATAGATCTTGAAAAATGAGAAGGGAGAAAGAATTCGTTACAAAAATTTCGGCAGCCTAACGGCGCCACTAAAAACTTCATAAAACGAAATAATGAGAGTAAGAAGGGATCTCTCATTATATTAACATAAAAAGGGTAGTAAGAGGAGTATGAAAGAACATCCTCCAACATAAGAACATGTATCATAAAAGGAATGACATAAAAGAGATTACTTGAAATGAAAGAGAGAGGTCGGATCCCTTACCTTAAAACGTAACTCTTAAAACTCAAAGGTTTGGTCCTTGAGGGCTTGGGGGAACCTTGGGAGGACTCCTTGGGTGTTAAGGAGTCCATAACTTCGTTGGGGGAGAGTGGGGAGTCGAATGGATGAGAGGATGGCTTGGTATTTATAGGGAAAGTGAGGGGACAAGGCATTAATGGCCAAGGGACACCTCATTAGTGGTTTTGGAAAAACCATGGGCTTGCCCATGGTATTTGCCCATGGTATTGGCCACTTGGGACACCTCATACCTTATCTTACTATTCATAAGTCTACCATATTGATTACATACTTAATACATCATTTAATGATGTCATTAAACACCCGTAACTTAAAAACTGTATTTTCACTATTCATCGAAAATTCAACTTTCTCAGAATAGTCCCAAAATTTAACCTTAACCAAATATCCATGCTCTGATTTCAAAAATGAAATCCATTTTATGAAAATAATTTTCTAAATATTTTTAATTAAATTTTTAATTAAAAACCCTATTCATCAAAAATTTATTTTTTTCAGAAAAATCCCCAAAAATTACATTAACCTAAAATCGATGCTCTGAGTTCAAAAATGAAGTCCATTTTATAAAAATAATTTTCTAAATATTTTTAATTAAAATTTTAATTAAAAAACACTATTCATCCGAAAAAACTAATACTTGAACAATAATTTATGAAACTGTTATTTAACCATTTTATTGAATCACATTACTTAATCAAAGTGCCTAGATTATTTTAATACTTTATTTAAGTGAGATTACTAATCCATTTGGACACATTATTAATCCTAATCATAAAATCACTATTCATAATTTACTATTCATCAAAAACCAAGTTGATCTTATTAGACTCTAAATTTCGTACTGAACATAGTTGTAGAAGACCATTTTTTGAAAATCATTATACATTTTTAATTATTTAAGGTTTACATAAACATATTTAAAATATCCTTTTTCAAAAATTCATCAAAAATATGCATACTATATTTATCCGGTCATTTGAAAATTCATAAAAGAAATCGAAATTTTTATTTAAAACAAAGGATTATAGAAGACAGTTACGGTCTCCTTACATAGCCCCTTATCACACCAGCATAGGACCTAAGTGTAAGGTGTGCTAAGGTGAGAGAATGCGAGGGAGGCTCGGCCAACATCGCACGAGTAGTAATTTCTATCAGTTTGAAATTCTCGCGAAGGCGATCCCGTTCTAGCTTTATACGATGAAGTTCATCTTGGGTTTGGTCCAGAGCAAAGCCCAGTGGTGCTACCTCCTTCCCAAGTTCTGTTAGATGGGCTTTGATCGGTCCAAGACTGTTGGGTGAGGCCATCGAATCTTCTTTCTATATTAATTAACCAAGATTGCTTGTATTGAGAGACAATAGTCAAAACGTTTAGTTTCTAGCGGTCATATTGACCAATGGTCAAATAACAGTCAAAACGCAACAGTCTCATTTTAATTATACTCATGTTATCAAATGAAACATTTTTGTTGAGTATAAAAATAAAATGAAATAACACATAAAATTAGGAACAATATTTATTTAAAATTTCGGGTCATTACACTCCTGAACTTGTTCAGGGTAGAACCGCAGTTTAGTGTCATGCGTTGAGGACACATGGAATCCTGTAGTTTAACGTCATACGATGGGACGTGGAATAAAATGGAAGATCCTAGGGAGTGTGTGGCACGGTAGATATGAAACTGACGTGAATGAGGACTTGGAGTCCAAATCATACCACATACCCCTGGAGGAAACTCTTCAGCTCGAGGGATCAAGAGTGAGGATTGGGCTGGGCCCGAAGCAGAGTGGTCGGGCATTCCTACGTACCCCATGAGGAGGGGAATCAAGCCATACGTAGTTCTGAAAGTGCAGTTTAATGTCATGCAGGACAATGAGAAGCCTGGTCGTGTTGGTACACATCCTGCCAAAACTACTAAGCCCACGTGAGTCGTGCTCGGTGTGGGAAACAAGTAGTAGTGGTGCGAATTTCCCAACACAGAAAGGGGCAGGTTAGGGAAAAGGGATGCTCGGTGAATACCGACCCAATGACACTAACACGGTCATTTAGTGCACCTAAATGCTCGAAGAGAAAGAGCCGAGTGTGATGGAATTCCACTTGAACATGAGGAAGTGGAAATGTGTGAATCATGGTAGTCGAGATTCTGATCACAATGATGGCGGAGTGACGATGGAGGATAACTATTGACCGTGGAGGAAAACCAGCATCCATATCGCATTAGCCTAGAATGGGGAAAAACAAATGAGGGTTGACCGTTTACCATGTTCGAAACACGGGACCATGTCACAAATGTTGTCAAATATCTGTAGGGACGTTGGCCTGAAACGATTGGAGGGCCCTTAGGTCCATCATTCATGGAGAGCCCTTAATCCTAGTAGCCATGTCGTCCGAGGGTCCTTTTGGATGTGGAAGAGGATGAGGATCCAAATAGCGAGCTCACGAAGCATGGTCATGGGATGAGGGGAATGTCCCTATAAAAATCCCACACTTCGGGGACTTTGTCGAAACACATCTGAATATGACAATGAGACGTATTAGATAGGGGGAGAAAATTCCTTTTCCACAGGGAGATCTTAGTTTAGGGTCGTAGAATTCGGACCATGGATGGGTAAGGAGAACAAGGGATGCATGGGAAGGCCGTTACAAAACCCGACATGAATGAGGACCTAAGCCCTACTTACCATGCATTATCTGGGGAAATGCTCGAGTCGAGGGACCGAACACGAAGGTTAGGCTGGGCTCGCGGGGAAGTTCCCGGGCACTCCTACATATCTCATAAGGATGAGAATCGATCCATACATAGTTCTGAATGGTGACATGGTAAGATACCAGTGCCAGGGGAGAAGGGGGAGTGCGGGTGTGGCCATTGCACTAAAAGAAGCGGAATTTGATAAATCTTGTTTGTTCTTTAAGGCGAGTGGTTTTTTTTGTGAAGCGATAGGCCTAGAGTAGTAAGCTGTGATGTCGCCACAAGGATCAAGCCGCGATGGGTGTTGAAAAATGGCATGGCATGTGACCAATACCCAACATGATGTCCTCTACAACGAAGTCACCACAATGAGGTTCCATTTTTCATCATGCGGAGAGGACGATAATGTCACAGTTTAGGGTCGTATGATTGGACCAAGCATGCATTTTATCATCATGCAGCACAGACGTAGCAGAGACGATGCTAGGCGGGAAATGTGTGCAGTGTTATAAAACACAATTGACGGAGACATGATCCCACATCAAATTGTACGCCAATAGGAGAGGGAGACCTTAGGCCAAGGGGCCTATATAAAGTTAAGAGGTGAAACAGGGAGAGATACTGGTTCCCTAAATGGGCTGTACCCGAAGACAGGGCATCCGGGCGGTCCTATGTATCCCATGAAGATGGGAATCAAGCCACACGTAGTTTTGAAGGGTGCCTTTTAATGTCATGCTGGACAAGGAATAGGAGGGCTAAACCTCAGAATGTCGGCATGCGTGGTGCAGCCATTGAAAACCCGACGTGAATGAGGACATAACCCTGCACTACGGCACACGGTCCCGTAGTCTGGGTCCTGAAGGCAGGACCAGAGAGGTGACTTTGCTGAACTCAAGCTAGACCCAAAGAAAAGGGTTCTGAGCATTCCTACGTATCCTATCTAGATAGGAATCAAGCTGAACATAGTTCCAGATGAGAATCATAGTTTATGGTCTTAGAGCTCGGACCGTGAATGGTGACAACTTCCCATGCAAGCACAGATGTTAACCCGATTCCTAAGCCCACATGAGTTAAACTCAGTGTGGGAAACAAGGGGGGTATCCTCATCGCAATACTTGGGGCGAGTCAAAAGGGAGTTGGTAGAGAGCCCCGAAGTACATCTTTGACGTGGCTTGTTCCCCCAACACGCAGACGTTCATGGAGGAAAAGTACCAAGAGTTCTGAGACTCTACATGGACACGATGAAGTGATGAAGGGTGTGACTTGTGCACCCGAAATTTTGGGCCTAATGGGTAGGCGTTGCGAGAGAGGAAAACTGTTAACCATGGTGGAAACACAACATCCATATCGCGTTAGCCTGAGGTGGGAACAACAGACGAGCATCGACTGCTGACCATATTCGCAACGCAGGATTTTATCGATTTGTTGTCCAAAACCCTTGGGGCTGTTGGCCCATAACGGTAGGAGAGCCCTTGGGGGTAGTATCCAGGCCATTCTTGGGGGTCCCTCCGGGTGTGAAAGATGATGAAAGCCCTGATGCAGGGATACACAAAGCCTGGAAAGAGGGTGCGGACGTGTCCGAGTAAAGCCTGGCATTCCAGGTAATAAACCAGAGTACTCTTAGGCACATTGGTGAACCACCGAAAAGGGATCGATGAAACAGCTCAGTAGGGAGAGGTACACGGTGTGGTCATTACGGGACCAATGTGAATGAGGACATAGTCCCACACCACAACATATAATCCCCTCACGGAGAAAGGATAGGCCAAGGGGCCAAGATGGGATGAAGATTCCCGAGAGATGGGGCTGGACCCGAATAGATGGGATGAAGATTCCCGAGAGATGGGGCTGGACCCGAATCCTGGACATTCAGGTGGTCCTACGTATCCTATGGGGATGGGAATCAAGCCACACGTAGTTCTCCAAATGTAGTTTAACGTCATACGGGACGAGAAGGGGAGTAATATACCCCTAAACAAGGGAGGTGTATGGTATGGCGAAGAAGCTGATGTGAATGAGGACATAGTCCCACACCACACCGTACACTCCTAAAGAGAGGACACGGGTATTGGCCTGGAAAGGCCAAGGGGCCTGTTGGTTAGGCATTGGTCATGAAGGCCTGACTTGCTTGTAGTTTAACGTCTTGCAATTAGGACGAGGGTCGGGGACCCGAGGAGGCCAAGGGGCCTGAGGCTGGGCCTCGTAAGGAAGGGCGTACGGCGTGGTACATGATCCCGACGTGAATGAGGACGTAGTCCTACACCACACTGTACACCCCGGGTGAGAGATTGGGCGGAGGGGCCCGAGAAGGCCAAGGGGCATATGGTCAGGCATCAGTTAGGAAGGCCTGACGGGTCTGCAGTTTAGCGTCTTACATGAGGATGGGGGTCGGGGACCCGAGGAGGCCAAGGGGCCTGAGGCTGGGCCTCGTAAGGGAAGGGCGTACAGTATGGTACATGATCATGACGTGAATGAGGACGTAGTCCTACACCACATCGTACACCCCAATGGGGAATCGGGGTCGTGGGCCCGATCGCTAGCACCGCCCGGGGGGAAGTTTGTCACCTCGGGATGGGGCAGAACGAATCACTGCACTTTATGTCTGGGACATCTCAGGGTGGACCCGAAGATCCCGGACACTGTTGAACATGTTCGAAACACAGCGTTCCTATGGTAACCTGATATGGGAGCAACAAATGAGTGTCGACCGCTGACCAAATTCGCAACGCGAGACTTGTATCGGCTTGTTGCTTGAAAACCCTCGGGGGCGTTGGCCCGTAACGGTAGGAGAGCCCTTGGGCATTGTATCCAGGCTGCTCTTGGGGGTCCCTTTGGGTGTGAAAAATGATGGAATCCCAATCATGGAGTGGGTGAAGCATAGCTGTATCCATCCACGAAAGAGGCAAACATCTCTAGGAGGGATGTGCAGCCGAGTCGAGGCTTGCTCGATGCGAGTTGGGGAAAATGTATGCACCATACCATATCATGACATGAGGGGAAGATTTTGGCTTTTGGGCTGGGCCAACGGACAAAATTTCCGGGCGTTCCTATGTATCCCATTAGAATGGGAATCAAGCCGTACATAGTTCTTGAAGGCCATGTAGTTTAGCATCGTACGGTGAGGACGTGAGAGGATAGAAGAACGGGAGTGGGCACATGGTGCGACCCTTACAATCCTTGTGTGAGCGGGGTTGTATGAGCGGCGCTAAGAAAGGCTACTCCCTACTACAAACAGATCCTCCAAGAACACTATTCCTAGGGGGGGTAATGGAAAAGAAAAGCATGGGGCGGGGCTCAGGATGAGGCGTCTGAGCGTTCCTACATATCCCCTTGAAATGGGAATCAAGCCACACGTAGTTCTTGAAATTCAGTTTAACGTCATGTGGGACGAGGAGCATCTCATTTGGGGATATGTATGGTACGGCGAGTAATCCGACGTGAATGAGGACATAATCCCATACCATACCGTACAGTCCCGCAAGAGGGTAAGTCGGGGAAAACGAACTTGCGGTTTAACGTCTCGCGGTGAAGACGGGGGGGCCAGGGGCCCGAGGAGGCCAAAGGACCTGAGGCTGAGCCTCGGTTAGGAAGGCCTGACTGGCTTGAAGTTTAATGTCTTGCAGTAAGGATGGGGGGACATGGGCCCAAGGAGGCCAAGGGGCCTGAGGCTGAGCCTCAGTCAGGAAGGCCTGACTGACTTGCAGTTTAACTTCTTGTAATGAGGATGGGGGGAGATCTTAGTTTAATGTCATAGTGCTCTGACTATTTTGTAGTTTATTGTCTTGCAGGACAAAGATGCAGTTTAAGGTCGTGCAGGACTTTACAGTTTAGGGTCATGATGGACCATAATGTGCAGTTTATGGTCATGCGGGACCGTTTCACAGTTTATCGTCTTGCTGGACGAAGATACAGTTTAAGGTCGTGCGGGACCATAATGTGCAGTTTAAGGTCATTCAGGACCCTTTTTCCCTAGGAAAAGTATCTCTTAAGGAACTTGGCATTGGTGGGAGGGGTTATATGCTCTCCATCCGTGGTCACCATGGAGTATGATCCATTGGGGTAAACCTTATGGATGATATAAGGCCCTTCCCATTTGGGTTATAATTTTGGCGGTTTCCTACCGGGAATCATTGGCGCTCGAAGGGCCAGTACCAGGTCGCCCTATAGAAAAGAGCAGAGACAAACCTTCTTGTTGAAGGCCCTCGTTATCTTATCCTGATGCCTTTCCAGATTGTGCAGTGTATGAAGCCAGTTCTTGTCCAGTGCTTCTAATTCAGCTAGACGGATCTCGGCCACCTCATCTGCTGTCTAGTGATCATAAACTGCAGTGCGTAACAATGGAAGCTGGATCTCAATGGGTAGGACGGCCTCAGCACCATACACCAGGGAATATGGTGTCACCTGTGTAGAGTTGCGAGTCATCGTCCGGTAAGCCCAGAGGGCGTTGGGGAGCTTGTCCGGCCAACTTTTCTTGTTTTGACCAACCATCTTCTGCAAAATGCTAGAGAGGATTTTGTTAAACACCTCGATCTCTCCATTTGCCTGCGCGTAGTAGCGGGAGTTATGGTTCGACCGGATATCGTACTTGGCATACAATTTCTTCAGTTTAGCCGCTCGGAAGTTTGTGCCGTTAGCAGTGAGGACAGCGTGAGGAACCCCAAACTGGTGGATAATGATGGAGCTCACAAAGTCAACGATGGAACGGGCCATGACCTCTTTGAGCGGAACTGCCTCTTCCCACTTGGAGATGAAATTTGTAGCAGTCAGGATGAACCTACACTGGTGGGCTGTTGCCGGTGGATACAGTCCCACTACATCAAGGACCCATATCGCAAATGGCCAAGAGTACTTGGTGGGGTGGAGGGGCTCTGGCGGCCGATGCAGGAAGTTGGAATGAACTTGGCACGCGTGGCATCTCTTGGCATATCCAAGACAATCGTGGATCATAGAGGGCCAGAAGTACCCTAACCTCTGGATTTTATGGGACAGATTCGGCCCAGCTTGATGGGCGCCACAGGAACCAGCGTGAACCTCTTGCATAACATGAGGTTTCTCTACTCTTTGGATGCAACGGAAGAGGACACCATCGAAATTCCTCTTATAAAGGATCTGTTCAAGACTGGGGCCGCTCTGGAGGGTAAATTGCAGTGCGTGGCGTCGGATTCGCTCGCGGTCGTCCCGATCTTCCGGGAGTCAACCATTATGGAGATAGTCAACAAAAGGTGCCCTCCAGTCAGGAGTGGCTTCAACCACTGTGTCTGATGAACCTGGGACCCCGGACGTAGAGGGTCTGGCAGTGAGATGACCTACCCGCATGCCATCATTGTCCTCTTGGGTGACGGGAGCAATGACTCTCCGGTGTGCCACATGTATGATCAAATCATCTTGCTCGGGTTCTGCGAGCGATGTGGCCAAGCCAGCCAAGGCGTCTGCTTTACCGTTCTGTGACCGTGGGACATGAGTAACCTCTAGTCGAGAAGAGAACTGGGCCATTAGGCGGAGGGTGTACTTTAGTAACGGTGCAAGCTCCATCTTCCTGAAGACGTAGTCGCCATTATCCTATTTGATTACCAGCTCAGAATCTCCCTTCACATGTAGATGGGGCACATGGATCTCAAGGTCCAACTCGAGGCCGGTGATGAGAGCCTGGTACTCTGCCTCGTTGTTCATGCAACCTTCTGACAACAGGAACAAGTATGGCAAGACGGCCTACGCCGGGGTAATGAAGACAATACCCAGGACCACTCTGTTGAGCTTGGGATCGTTAAGCCTCCTACCGGTGGGGCTCCGGGAGGCGCCGTCGAAATGCATTTGCCAACACAGGACAGCATGATCGACTGAGAGGATCGTCTCATCAGGGAAATCCAGGTCCAGGGATTGATCTGCGGGGGTTGGATGGGTAGATAAAAAATCTGCCAACGCCTATCCCTTAATGGCCTTCTGATGTACGAACCTGATATCAAACTGCTGGAGAATCAATGCCCACCGTGTTAGTCGGCTAGTCAGCATGGGGCGGTTCAGGATGTACTTCAGTGGGTCTACCCGGGAGACCAACTGCACCTCATGGTGCTGCAGGTAATGTCGCAACTTCTGCACGGTGAATACGAGCGCAAGGAAGCTCTTTTCGATGGGGGAGTATCTGACCTCCGTATCGGGAAGCATGCGGCTGAGATAGTAGAGACTGTTCTCAATACCCACGTTATTCTTCTGGGCGAGCAGCGCACTGAGGGATCTCTCCAGGGCAGTCACATAAAGGACCAGCGGCTTTCCGGAGACGGGTGGCATCATGACCGGAGGTTGGAGCAGATACTGCTTGATTTCCTCGAAGGCGGTCCGACACTCTTCATCCCATTTATATGCGGCGCCCTTTTTCATGAGCCAGGAAAAGGGCTTGCACTTGCCATCCAGATTCGCGATGAATCGGCGTATATAGGTTAAGTGGCCTTGAAGGCCTCGAAGCTCCCGAATGTTGCTCGGGGGAGGCATTTGGCTAATGGCATTGATCTTCTTTGGGTCAATCTCGATACCTCGGTTTCTGACAAAAAAGACCATAAACATCCCAGAGGTGACCTCAAAGGCACACTTCAACGGGTTCATCTTTAGGTGATGGGAGCGGAGGAAACCGAACACTTTCCCGAGGTCTTTGAGATGGTCCTGGCGTTGACATGATTTGACTATGAGGTCATCCACGTAGCATTCCACCAATGTCCCGAGGATCGGTTTGAATATGCGATGCATGGCCCTCTGATAAGTGGCACCTGCATTCTTCAAACCGAAAGCCATAACCTGGTAGAAAAAGATACCTTGGGGAGCCCTGAAGGTAGTGGACTCCTCGTCTTCGGGGGCCATCCGGATCTGGTTGTACCCAGAGTATCCATCCATGAAAGAGAGGGCTTGGAACCCGGCTGTGGCGTCAATCAATAACTCTGTCACCGGGAGTGGGAAGTCATCCTTTGGGCAGTGGCGATTAAGATCGCGGAAGTCGATGCAGACTCCGATCTGCCCTTTCTTCTTCCTGATTGGCACAATGTTGGAAAGCCACTTGGGGTACTGGACTTCCTTAATGATGTTGTCTTTGATAAGCTTGTCAACTTCGGACTCAACCATAGCACCATGAGAAGGGTGCAATTTTCTGGGGGGCTACTTAAACCCACAGTGTTTTGCCGGGAGGCCCAGACGGTGAACGGATACCTGGGGATCCAGTACTGGTATCTCATTGTAACTCCAGGAAAACACGTCACGGTGTTGTTTGAGGAAGTCTACGTACTGATGCCGCTCCTCGGGGGACATGGCCGCACTGATTAATGTGGGTTTCAGATCTGCCTCGCTACCAAGGTTCACCTATACCAGTTCATCAACCGTGGTAGAGACGCCTTCTTCAAAGGTGGGGGGAGCATCCTCTAGGTCTTCCTCCCCACCCATGGGGGGACTTCCCGTGATGGGAGATACTTCTGGGCTATCAAAATCCTGGGGCAGATGGTGTCGGCTCGGGCAGCAGCGGTCGTCACATCGGGAGGCTCACTTTCCATTGAGACCATAGCAATGAAGGCAGTCAATCCTATCCCATATGGCCTTCGGCCTAAGGGGCCACGTTTGATGATATCAAAGCAGTGGTGGCGTGTTGGCCTGAGTCAGTGGATTCCAACCCGGCAGAAGAGACACATATGGCATACCGCCGTTGTCATAAGCTTGACATTCCGGTACCGTACAGGGCTAGGAGGTTCTGGGATGACCTGAGCCTGGTTGATGTAAGAGTACGAGGTGATTTTCCGCCGTCTCTTGGACATGGGGACATGCCTTCCTTGCGTACCCGATACAACAAAACATTGCCCCATGTCGGGGGTCGTGGTCTCCAACTGGTGGATCGGGAGGATGTAGGCGTCATCCATGCTTGCCCAGGGATCACTTGTGACCGGGGCGGGTTCATCCTCACTTACTAGGATTTGTTTACCCTTAATTTTGTAATAACCCGCATCCAGATAGCGGGCCTCACAAGAAGCGAAAGGGGGCGCATCTCCTTGGAGCACACCTACTCGACCGTTGAGTGAGTATTTGAGGCACTGGTGATACGACGAAGGGACCTCTGCATGCAGATGGAGCCATGGCCTACCCATCAATGCGTTGTAGGTGGTGTCCTGAGAGATGACCATGAACTCGGTGCTAGCAATTAAGCCACCGAACTGAGTCTTTAGGTGGATCTTGCCGACTGGGGTTTGCTCGGTCCTGTCGTACCCCTGGATTCTGAGGTCAGAGGGAGTTAAATCACCTTCAGACAGACCCAGCTTTCGCAACGTCCGGGTCAGAATTAGATTGATTCTAGAACCCGTGTCAATGAGTCAGCGGTGGACTTCCACACCATTGAAGTGGCCAGTGATGTACAGCGGGCGAATGTGCCCCTGTATAGGAGGGTCCTCATCTTCACCGGAGAATGAGATAACCGCCTGACATTCGGCGTTTTCAATCGTCTCGGTATGGATGGCTTCTGCAGCTGCTACCTCCATCTCAAACTGTAGGGGGATCCTTAGGGCCTCGGCAAGTACCTCGCGCATTTCAGATGATAGGTGAAGGGCCTCAAGAATAGAAAGCCTTGCCAGAATTCCGGACAGGTGCTTCAGTACATCATACTTTCTTGCCAAACGCAAACCTCTGCTTACTGGAGGTCGTTCGGCATTTGGGGGCATAGCGGGTCCTGCTGGTTGAACCAGCGATTGGGTAGTACTGGGTACATCCTGCTGCCTACTAGTTGAAGCCTGGATAGTAGTCGCCGGACTAGGATTGGACAGTGGAGGCTGGCCTGTAGCCGGGCAAGACTGTTTGTGATACGAACGAGGCAGCTCTCCCTGATCTAGTAGCACGAACGGCGGTGGAGGTAGAGCCGAGGGCGTTAGATGGGGTTGTGCGTGCTGAGCTCTGCATTGAGTCTACTGTCTGGTCTCATTAGCGTGTACGGCTTGGCCAAAAGTGCCCGCTAACATACCCCGATGACCGGCGTGGTTGCAATTTCGCTGACGTTGACGTCGGCTGGGAACATTGGGGAGGTTCGCCTGGCGTTCCCCCTCGTCGGGAGTCATATAGGGCTTTACCAGCTCCACGGTGTTAACGGAAGTGTACCCCTGGCTGTTGCTCGAGGAGTCATCCACCGCTGGGCGGATTCTGGGAGGAATCCCCATTTCAGGGGGCATAAAGTCACCGAGAGTGTGGGATGACGACGGTGCGTGTTGCTTCTTCTTACGTCGCCGCTGCTTGCCCTTTTGGGAAGAGGTCGACGGTGAAGATGATGCAGAGGCACCGGCTACTTCTTCTGAAGGTTCCGACTGCTTCAGACGTGCCCGTATGATACCATGGGCACGAACGACGGTTTTTCGAGCCATCCAGTCATCGTATTTCTGGGATCCGCGGCTGGGGACCTGCTGCCACTCGCCTTCGCTATCGCTGCCGATCTCTGATCCTACAAAGACACCCGCCACTTGTGCTGGTGCCAGGCCCAACTTCACTATGTTTTTGTTTACCTGAAATTGAATCCAGTCATTAAACAAATAGCATTGCTTGATGGTGTGCCCTAGAATTCGATGATAAGGGCAGTAGCTGGGGAGATCGGTGAGATTCGCCTCTGCCAACCTTCTGCACTCGGGCAGGTGCACAATCCCTTGCTCTAGAGTGCTTCAGAAGTAGCCAGAGACCTGATTTTCGTTGAACGAATAAGTCTGGTACCTTCTTTCCGGATAGGGGGCCCTAGGGGCCTGGCCCTGACGAGGGGCCGGAGGGGCCTGCCGAGGAGGCGGCGCCTTATTGTCTCGCCTAGGTGGCGGTGGTGAATTGCGTGGGGGAACCTGTCGGTTCTGAGGCGGTCACTGTTGGGCAGGAGCCTGTGCTTGAGGTGGCGGACCTCCGTGGGGTTGCGGGGATGGTGTCGCTGGTAGTAACTCCAGCTGCCTCGGGGCTTCTATTTGGGTCACCGCGGCGGGTTCAGCCCTGGCAGTCCTCCTGGCTGGGATCATAGGGGGCAACAAACGTTCCTGACTAGCCTGTTGCAGGGCTTCCTCAAGGCTATGAGCCTTATCTGAGAAATCCCTGAACCCTCCAGGGTAGTTCTGTGTAATCAGGGAGGGTACCAGCTCCGTTTTGACGTTCCCCACACACATCGTCAGTAATTTCTCCGAAGTGAGAGGCATATCGAGGGAATACGTAAGTCCCTTCCATCGGGCGATGAAATATGTAACCCGCTCATTAGGCCTTTGCTTGCACTTGAAGAGGTCTGCAATGATGGTCTTCCGCGTGGTGGAGCTGAACTGGTACAGGAACTGCCGGCGGAGGTCCTCCCAACCGATCACCGATCCGATAGGGATCTGGCTATACTAGATGAATGTTGGGCCTTCCAATTTCTGTACGAAACACCGGAGTTTGGCGGTTTCTTGCTGAGCCGGGTTCCCCAGCATGGGGCCACACCTGGAAGAAAAATGTGCCAAGTGCTGTGGCAGGTCCCCTGTCCCATTGAAAGGTGAGAAAGTGGGGTTACCCAAACCCAGAGGTGCGGGAATATCATCCACCCACGCGGGATACAGCTTGCCATCCGGTGGGACCGCCACCTGCCGCGTTTCCAACGCTTCAAGGCGGGCTGTGAGTGCCGGAATAAGATCATCTGGGTGGGGGTCCCTGTCTTTACGTGGATCCCTAACCACAAGTGCATTTCCAGGTTCTTCAACATGGTAGATGGCTTCGGCCATTCGTGGATC
Organism: Viscum album; assembly: GCA_963277665.1. NCBI lineage: Eukaryota > Viridiplantae > Streptophyta > Magnoliopsida > Santalales > Viscaceae > Viscum > Viscum album. The sequence continues at coordinate 29,166 of CAUJRU010003010.1, forward strand.
AGCTGGCGGAACGACCTGCGGGGCGACTGGGGGAACCCGGGCTGGGTTCTTCAGATTGCCTTGTCGCTCAGGGGGGGTTGGCGAAACGTATCACGCCCTCTTTCCATACGTTTCGGCTTCCGCCCTGTCTGTGGCAGTAGCATGATCAGGGTTGCCCGGAGGCATCTCACCAGGGGGAATTGTTCCTGCCCCTATTTCCCCAGCCTGGGATTACCATAGTTGGGTAACCACTCTATGGCGCGCTCAGCCATGAGTTCGTCAAGCAACCTCATCTGCTCGGCAAGCTGCTGGCGTAATGTAGCCTTCTCGTGATCTTCCTCCATTTTCTGCACAGAGGCGGATGGGTCGGAGTGCCTGATAGTTCCAACATACTCCTTACCCTTGCCAGTGTTTCGACTGAGTACCAGCGACTCGGTGGGTACGGGGAGGCCTAGCAGGTTCCTCTGCTCACAGGTAACCCTCCCTGATGGGTCCAGCGTGGCGGTATGCCCTCGGGGGGGGGGATTCTCCATCAAGGAGTTCAAGCTCGTCTTCCTTGTCCACAACGTCGACCATGTGGACCATGACCCCTCTCGAGGGCATGTCCTCGATGTCACATAATGAATCAGGCTGTCGTTGGATAGGGTCGAAGAGGAGAGCGGCATAGTGTCCCCAACCATGGACTTGCACATGTGGGGTGGCTTCCCTGAAGATTCTGCGGAGTGCTTTAAAACTCTGAACGCATTTCCGTTGAAGGGCGCTCTAACGGCGTGGCGACATGGGGCGCTGGGCCACAAGGATTGCAGCCGAATCGATCAGGCGGCACTGCTCGCTGATTTCTTCGAAGTGCTCTAGACTTCTGGGGTACACCACTCATTCGCAACGAAGGCGGATGTGTGTTGACGACAGGGTTCGACAAAAGCACCCCACTTCTTCAGGGGTAAGGGACTCTGGTATGCAAAAGTTCATCACTGCCATCGGCGAGAACTTCTCCAGGAAGTAATCTGCTGTAAGAATACTCCAGATGCTACTGGGTTCAGACTCGAGGTCTGGCCCTATATTGCCCCACTCATCAACCAAGGGCGGCTAAGGGACCGGTAGCGGTACGGAGGCGGACCTCTAGGATAGTAGACTCGGTGGCGGAGAATACGGTGAACGAGCCGACTGGCCGCCGAATTCTTGGCCATCCTCCAAAGAGCAAGGTGACCTAGAGACCGGTCAGGTCATCGCTCTACCGCCATTGGCCCCAAAAATAGCTCCCTGTGATCTCTAGTAGAGGTAGAGGGCGCTTCCGATGACGATGGCGGTGATTGCGCGGTCGAGACCTACAGAATTCCCAAGATTTCTTCCTCCTGTATGTACCTGTGGAGAGAGACGGGAATCTGGTGGACCTCATGTTCCGGGAGAATGAGGCTAATGCGTCTGGTTCCTACCCTAGTCCTTGATACGGAGGAGAGGGGAGAAGGTTCCATCGCTGTGTCACATTCTGCCTCAGAGTCGGAGAAGCGGGCAGGTTTGATCTCCACTTGGGCCTTCCCAGGATTCTTCTTGTGGCGGCGACGACCCGCTCTCCTACCCCGGGAGGGTTCTTCGGGACAGGGTTGATCCCTATCAGGCAGTCTCGGGGCGGCGCTGGCGTCGTGGCGGAGGGGGCCCCACTCGAGACAGCCGGGGTGCGAGGAGCACCAGGGAAAATGTCGAAGGGTACATGGGGAGGACCTCCATGAACAACACCCATGTAGGCGGAGCCTCTGTTGGAATTGGAAGGAGCATGGGGAGGACCTCCATGGTCGATGCGGGTGGAGCGAGGCTAACCGTCACTCCTCGAGTTTCCGGGGCGAGGAGGACCATCTCCGGTTGCAGAGAAGACGTAGGGAAGGCCCCCACGTTGGAGAAGGACCGGATGGATGGTTCCTTCAGATCGGCAATCGGGGGCAGGAGGATGGACTACATACCCTGTAGAGTGGGCGCAGGAAATGTTTCTGCACCGGGCGTCACTGCGGCAGGGCAGGTCTTCCCTTGGGATGGGGGTAGCACGAGGCATACCTCCATGACGACCTTCGGAGCAGGGAAGGCCCATGATCTGTGGATTAGTGGTACGGGGAGGACCTCTATACGGGGTGACATCACCGCGGGTTAGTTCGCGGCGATCACCACTTGAGCCTGCAACCCGGAGAGTCAACCCAGCCTGCCTGTGGGGCAGTTGGGGTCTCGATCCTGGATGGGTGAAGGATTTCCCCTGCTCAGTGTTTGTGGGGGCTTCATAATGGACGTCGGCGGTGGCTCGGGCCACTGTAGCTGTTGACGTCGACGCTCCTAGGTGAGCGTCCTCAGCCGGGGCCCGACGCTGGCGTCGGGTCAGGCGAGCTGGTGCAGATGGTGCAGGGGCATGGCCTGCCTGCTCTTCCTGCAGAGTCGGACGGCGGCGCTGACGCGGCCGGGCGGGAGCTCTCACCTGGAGCCCTTGGGTCGGGACCCTGAGCGGGCTAAGCTGGACGGCGCCAGCCTCTTCGGCGTAAGGCGAGGAGTCGTCAAGGCATTCCGGGGACAGGCTCCCGAAACGGTTGAACGTTGGGGTGGGGAGAAGGGGCTCCCTGCGAGGCCTGTTAGGGTGGCGTTGACGGTGGGGCCTGGATGCCTCCAGGTCCAGGCGGGCCATATCCCTAGTTGGGATGGCCCCTTCCTCCTCGTACCTGCGCACGAGGTTGTTGATCACCCTTTGCTGGATGACCTATGATGAGGAAAGGGGACGTGGGCGCCCCGTATTACGCAATGTGGCAGCTGTCGTGGCAGTAACGGCGCTATGTGGGGTGTCTATGGAGATGTTTCCCCTACCCCTGCATAGGCTAGCGGACGATGATCGCGTCTCTGTAACAGCAACCTGGTTCCTGAGAAACGAAGGGATCAACTCATCAGCACCGAGAGGGAAAAGGATTGACAACCAATGCCCCAGCGTCCCTCCATCCTCCATGTCTGTAATAAGGATCCACATCGACACGCTGCGGAACGAAGTGCCCCACGTTATACTGCCCCGACATCCGGGGAGTTTCAGGACAAGCCCACTATTTTCTTGGCGGGACCAGGCACCGAATATCTGGATCCGGTGACACATCAATCTACTGGTGTCTCAAACGCTACTAATCACTATATTGAGGAGAATAATTTCACTTTGGGTTCACCATTTCTGTTTCTGACACTTTCGCCAGGGCGTGCACGCATCCGTCCGAAGAGGACGACGCGCCGCACTTGTTGCCCCGTGTTCCCGCTTTCCAAAGGCGGGCGGCATTCGTTCCTTGTTCAGGTCCGTCTGCTCCTTGATCGAAACGGGATGATGGGATGTCAGTTCTTCCTTCTGTGGATTCTTTCTTAGAACTCATTACCTAGTCCGGGTCTCCCTCATAGATTTAATACGTAGTTCGTGAAACCCTTCCCAGTTCCATGTTTCCATGGACGCCGGTTAATTACACTACTTCTGTCGGGACATTCCAAAGGGTCTAGTCAGGGCAGCAACCTTCAGTCGGGGGAGTAGTCAAGTTGAGGCATCAGTAGCGTGTCTGGATGTTGGGGAACCTGGCGTGTCTGTCTATTATCCCCGATCACAGGGCTTCTCAAGGGCGTGGAAGCCCGAGGCATCCCACATCGAGCGCGGAGAATTATATGTCATAGACACATATCTGAGGTTTTCCTCAGCTTCCCGTGTTTAACACAGGGTATACCGCGAGTTTAATGTCCATCGGAGTCAGATCAACCCAACCAGAGCGTTAGCTAGGATAGATCGGATTGAGGGATTTCCCTTGAGGGGATGCCGATATCGGGGCCAGCCCATGGGCGGCTGTGAAGAGCGTACCAACATGGTCTCACCGAGATATGATGGTCTGGGCGAGGATCGGGGTGGATGGTGGATGAATGGAGTGGAGGGGAGTGAAATGGGACCATTGCAGGGGCGACGGTGGAGTTGGGCTTGAGCCTCGAAGAGGCTTCCTACGTTCCCTGTGGCCGGGAATCAAAGTCCACGTAGTTCAAGATGATGCCGGTAAACCGGCATGAGGGTGGACCTTGGTCCAATGGGCATCGTCAGCAAACCGACGTGAAGGTGGACCTTGGTCCGATGAGAGATAGGCTTGAACCCTAGGGAGGCTTCCTACGTACCATGCCTTGACATAGATCAAATACCACGTAGTTCAGAGGGTTTCGTCAGTGAGCCAATGTGGAAGTAGACCCGTGGGTCCACTAGTGGTGGGCTTGAACCTTGGGAAGGTTTCCTATGTACCATGCCTTGACATGGATCAAAGTCCTCGTAGTTCAGGTTGGGTGAAATACAGTTTAACGTCATGCGGGACGGTAGTGAACCATGACGTGAATAAACGACAGGTGATGGGTGTCGGTGAACCGACATAAATGAGGGACCTTGGTCAGATGGGAGATGGGCTTGAACCTATGGGAGGATTCCTATGTACCATGCCTTGACATGGATCAAAGTCCTCATAGATCGGGAGAAAATGGGGGCTTGGCACACCGGCAAGGAGACGGTTTGGGCCAATGATTTTTGGGCTTGAACCTCGGGGAGGCTTCCTACGTACCATGCCGTGACATGGATCAAATTTCTCGTAGTTCAAAGGGTGGAATACAGTTTAACATCATGCAGGACGTGGGTGAACCGACGTGAATGAGGTCGGAACGACCTTATGGTGGCTTTGAACCTCGTAGAGGGTTCTTACGTACCACACCTTGACATGGATCAAAGTCCTCGTAGTTCGGGTTGGTCACAACGGCTTGCCGTTGGACTGGAATTGCAGTTTAATGTCGTGCTGGACGCAGTTAGAACTCGATGTGAATTGGACAATGGGTGGGCTTGAACCTCATGGAGGCTTCCTACGTACCATGCCTTGACATGGATCAAAGACCTCGTAGTTAAAATGGGGCTTTGTCAGCGAACCGACGTGAAGGTGGACCTTGGTCCACTTGTGGTGGGCTTGAACCTCGGGAAGGCTTCCTACGTACCATGCCTTGACATGGATCAAAGTCCTCGTATTTCGCTATAGAATGGGTGTGCAGTTTAATGTCATGTGGGACAAGGGGGGCATACATTTTAACATCATGCTGGACGGGGGTGTGCAGTTTAACGTCATGCTGGACGAGGGCGTGCAGTTTAATGTCATGCTGGATGGGGGGTGGGTGAAACTCGACATGAATGAACGACCGAGTAATGTGGCTTGTGGCTTGAACCTCATGGAGGCTTCCTACGTACCATGCCTTGACATGGATCAAAGTCCTCTTAGTTTGCTGGGGGTGGGGGTCAGGTTCGGTGCTCACTCTAAGCCCATGTGAGTAATGATCGGTGTGAGAAACAAGAGGTTGCAAGGACCTGACGATCACGTCGTGAAGGATGCGTTTGTGAGAAGTGAAGAGGGGCTTACGCATTAGGCAGCCCATGGTGCTGGGACTTACTCCAGGATGGAGGCCCAGTGTCGGGTCACAGTTTAACGTCATGTGTTGAGGACGTGGTGCTTGGCAGTTTGACGTCCTGCATCTCGGACGAAGGGGTTCACTCTGCACCCCTAGGACATACATAACTAGTACCCACTGGTACTTGGGGAAGGGAAGGTACCAGCAAGGTCATGGTCAAGGGGGGTTGTGGAATGAACCATCAAGGGGTCCACGTTAGCGTGGCTATGCGAAGAAGCAATAGCCATTAGCATGCCTATCCGAAGAAGCATTAGGCGAAGCAACGCTACGAGTGGTATTGTCCATGGGAATTTGAAATCACATCGTGAAAACCTGGAGGGTCACACATGACGAGGAATTGCTAAGAAAAGGATTGTGCATCGCGAAGTGGAGTTCCTTGGCCTTATCATGGGGAATAGGTGTGAGTGGAAGGTGCTTCGCGAAGTGGAACAGTGTTCGCGGAGCACTGCCTCGCGAAGAAGAGGTGCCTCATGAAGCAGGGTCCTGCGAAGCAGTGTGCTTCGTGATGTGTAGCGCTCCTGCCTTAGCATAGGAATCACTAATAGGGGTTGGGTGTTTTGCGAAGCATAAACACTCCGCGGCTTCCCGGGTTCCCGTGGGAATCCCCTTCCTTCGCGAATGCCCTTGAGCTTCGCGAAGGGCATCCCTATCGCAAGAGGGGCTCAAAACGAGAAAAAGCAAAGGTGTAACGCGAAGAAGAAGTACCTCGCGGAGCTCATGATTCCCAGGGAAAAGAGTTCTTCGCGATTCTGGAGAGGAGAAGCCGAAAGGTCGTATTGTCCATCCTCGGGACTCAGGGGGAGTCCAGTATTTATAGGGAAGGGGCGCCACGAAGCAGAACTTGTGTGCTGCCTCTAGTGCTTCGCGGCGCGCTCGCGAAGGTTAGCGGCATCCGTGGAGAGTTACCGCCTCTGGACCTTCGCGGAAGGCTCGCGAACGTCAAATGCTTTCGCAAAGATTTACTGCCTCTGAAGTTTCGCGGCGGGCTCGCGAACGTCAAACGCGTTCGCGGAGCATTACCGCCTCTGGAGCTTCGCAGCGGGCTCGTGAACGTCAAATGCGTTCGTGGAGAATTACCGCCTCTGGATCTTCATGGGGCCGCGATGTTCGGGGCGCTTCGCGTTGGTGCTTCGCGTCGGTGCTTCGCGAGGCAGCGCGCCAGCCTTCTTTTTCGTTCCTTTCTTTCGAGCCATATTTTGGCACCAATAAATACCCCCCTCAGACTTGGAGCCGTGGAGGGCGAAGGGTCGAAGTCTGAGGGAAAATCGCCAAAATTTTCAGTGGTTCGCGATGCGGCTACGCGAAGGGGGCCCACAATGCTGACCGGGGCCATGGATCAGGACGCGTCGCGATTCTCCGCGCAGGTGAGGCGCGCCGCGATGCTCCGGGGTCACCGCCTATAAATAGGGGGGTCGACCTCTTTTTTCTTCATGTGACTTCCTTGTCTTTTTGTGTTCTCGACTTCGCGAAGCTCTATGTACTCCGTGACATCCCTCTGCGAATCGAGCTTCGCGGCGAACCGCGGGTCTCCGACTCTGCATCCGCGCCATGAAAACTTATTCTTGTTGGCCACGTCCAGACTTCACGGCCTGGTCTCACGACCGATCCTCGCGATCCGTCTTCGCGATTCTTCTTCGCGATCGAGCTTCGTGATCCAGCTGAAAAAATTCTTTTCTGAGGGCCGGAATCGAAATGACCCATCAAGAGGCTGTGTTGGGGGTGCGTGCAGATGCTGCTCGTTGGGATGAGATGGCCAACTGTCCAGGCCTGTGGGAGATGGTCCGAAGCCACTCGGACCACACTTCTTTGACAGATCTGCTATCGAAAGGTCAAAAGGATTATCCGCAGTACAAGAAACTGCCATTGTACGGCTTCAGGCTGAGGGATGACATCTTCATCACTGAGGCGAGTAGGTACGAACCAGCTTGCTGGTTCAGGAGAACACCATGCCAGCACCAATGGTTCAGGGCGGCCGATAGTCATGTGCGGGAGGACTTCACACCCATCACTGCTGACTGTCTCTACAACCATGTGAATGATATTGACAGGAGGCCACTGCAATCAGAGACATCCCCTCCTCTCTATCGTACCATGTTGAAGGTGGCTTTGCAGGATCCAAAGAAGGGATGGTCCGATGAGTGGGACCTACGCCAGGGTGGCAACTTTCTTGATGACTGGGCCTGGGCCTACTGGGTAGGCGCCTCATGTGAGGAGTTCGGGGCCGAGCTGAGGAGAGTGGGGTTGTATGAGGCAGCATGGGCCTCCCAATTCCACATTTACCAACCAAAGAAACTGATGCCAGAACTGTTGAGCAGATGGTCGTCTAGGACCAATACCTTTCACCTGCATCACAGGGTGGTGGGCATCAGCCTGTGGGATGTCCACCAGATTTCTAGGGTCCTGATCTTGGGGGCCATGTATGACGAGTTCTTCCCCGTTATCAGCGTGTGGGAGGATATGGAGCAAATGTCGTGACTGGAGTCAGCGCTGATGGCACTTTTCCCTAGAAAGGACAAGGAGGCAGTGAGGGATGTCCACTTTAAGAGATGGTTCAAATGCTTCCTGAATTTCCCAAAGAATCGAGAGTTTCCTCCGAGGCCTCGAACTTGTCCAAGGGTGGCCCGACGGGGCAAGGGGAACTCGTATTGGAAGGTCTTGGAGGACAGCCAATGGAAGACATGGCGTTTCAGATGTTGAACGGATACCTGGGGATCCAGTCCTAGCATCTCATTATAACTCCAGGAAAACACGTCAGGGTGTTGTTTGAGGAAGTCTACGTACTGCAGCCACTCCTCGGTGGACATGGCCGCACTGATCAATGTGGGTTTTGGATATGCCTCGCTACCAAGGTTCACCTGTACCAGTTCATCAACCGTGGTAGAGACGCCTTCTTCAAAGGCAGGGGAGCATCCTCTAGGTCTTCTTCCCCACCCGTGGGGGGACTTCCCGCGACGGGAGATACTTCTAGGCTATCAAAATCCGGGGGGCAGATGGTGTCGGCTCGAGCAGTAGCGGTCGTCACATCGGGAGGCTCACTTTCCATTGAGACCATAACAATGAAGGAAATCGATCCTATCCCATCTGGCCTTCGGCTTAAGGGGCCACGTTGGATGATATCAAATCAGTGGTGGAATGTTGGCCTGAGTCGGTGGATTCCAGCCCGGCGGAAGAGACACGTATGGCATACCACCATTGTCATAAGCATGGCATTCTGGTACCGTACAGGGGTAGGAGGTTCTGGGATGACCTGAGCCTGGTTGATGTAAGAGTACGAGGTGATTTTACACCGTCGCTTGGACACGGGGACATGCCTTCCTTGCGTACCCGATACAACAAATCATTGCACCATGTCGGGGGTCGTGGCCTCCAACCGGTGGATCGGGAGGATGTAGGCGTCATCCATGCTTGCCCAGGGATCACTTGTGACTGGGGCGGGTTCATCCTCACTTACGAGGATTTGTTTACCCTTACTTTTGCAATAACCCGCATCCAGATAACGGGCCTCACAAGAAGCGAAAGTGGACGAATCTCCTTGGAGCACTTCTACTCGACCGTTGGGTGAGTATTTGAGGCACTGGTGATACGACGAAGGGACCGTTTCATGTAGATGGAGCCATGGCCTACCCATCAATGCGTTGTAGGCGGTGTCCTGAGAGACGACCATGAACTCGGTGCTGGCAATTAAGCCACTGAACTGAGTCTTCAGGTGGATCTTGCCAACTGGTGTTTGCTCGGTCCTGTCGTACCCCTGTATTCTGAGGTCAGAGGGAGTTAAATCAGCTTCAGATAGACCCATCTTTCGCAATGTCTGGGTCGGAATTAGATTGATTCCAGAACCCGTGTCAACGAGGCAGTGGCGGACTTCCACACCATTGAAGTGGCCAGTGATGTACAGCGGGTGAATGTGCCCCTTGTATAGTAGGATACTCATCTTCACTAGAGAACGAGATAACCTCCTGACATTCGGCATTTTCAATTGTCTCAATATGGAAGGCTTCTACAGCTACTACCTCCATCTGAAACTGGAGGGGGCTCCTTAGGGCCTCGGCAAGTGCCTCACGCAATTCGGATGACAGGCGAAAGGCCTCAAGAATAGAAAGCCTTTCCGGAATGCCGGCCAGGTTCTTTAGGACATCATAATTTCATGCCAAATGCGAACCTCTGCTTACAGGAGGTCATTCAGCATTTGGAGGCATTGCGGGTCCTACCGGTTGAACCGGCGATCGGCTAGTACTGGGTACATCCTGCTGCCTACTAGTTGAATCCTGGATAGTAGTCGCTGGACTAGGATTGGACAGCGGAGGCTGGCGTGTAGCCGGGAAAGACTGTCTATGATACGAACGAGGAAACTCTCCCTGATCTAGTAGCACGAATGGCGGTGGAGGTAGAGTCGAGGGGGTTAGATGGGGTTGCGCGTGCTGAGCTCTGCGTTGAGCCTACTATCTGGTCTCAGTAGCGTGCACGACTTGGCCAAAAGTGCCCACTGGCATACCCCGATGACCGGCGCGGTTGTGATTCCACTGACGTTGATGTCGGCTGGGAACATTGGGGAGGTTCTCCTGGCGTTCCCCCTCGTCGGGAGTCATATAGTGCTTTACCATCTCCACGGTGTTAACCGAAGAGTACCCCTGGCTGTCGTTCAAGGAGTCATCCACCGCTGGGCGGATTCTGGGAGGAATCTCTATTCAGGGGGCATAATGTCGCAAAGAGTGCGGGATGATGATAGCACCGGCGGTGCGCGTTGCTTCTTCTTGCGTCGTCGCTGCTTGCCCTTTTGGGAAGAGGTCGACTGTGAAGATGATGCGGAGGCACCGACTACTTCTTCTGAAGGTTCCGACTGCTTCAGGTGTTCCCAGATGATACCATGGGCACGAATGACGGTTTTTCGAGCCATCCAGTCGTCGTATTTCTGGGATCCGTGGCTGAGGACCTGCTGCCACTCGCCTTCGCAGTCGCTGCCAATCTCTGATCCTGCAAAGACACCCGCCACTTGTGCTCGTGTCGGGCCCAACTTTACTTTGTTGTTGTTGACCTGATCATGAATCCAGTCATTAAACACATATCATTGCTTGAGGGTGTGCCCTAGAATACGATGATAAGGGTAGTAGTTGAGGTGATCGGTGAGATTCGCCTCTATCGGCTTTCTGCACTCGGGTAGGTGCACAATCTCTTGCTCTAGAGTGCTTCGGAAGTAGCCAGGGACCTGATTTTCATTGAACGAATAAGTCAGGTGCCTTCTTTCCAGATAGGGGTCCCTGGCCCTAACGAGGGGCCAGAGGGGCCTGCCAAGGAGGCGGCGCCTGATTGTCTCGCCTAGGTGGCGGTGGCGCATTGCGCGGGGGAACCTGTCGGTTCTGAGGCGGTCGCTGTTGGGAAGGAGCTTGTGCTTGAGGTGGAGGACCTCTGCGGGGTTACAGGGATGGTGCTGCCGGTTGTAACTCCAGCTTCCTCGGGGCTTCTATTTGGGCCACCGCGGCGGGTTCAGCCCTGGCGGTCCTCCTGGCTGGGATCATAGGGGGCAACAAACGTGCCTGACTAGCCTGTTGCAGGGCTTCCTCAAGGCGCTAAGCCTTATCTGAGAAATCCCTGAACCCTCCAGGGTAGTTCTGGGTAATCAGGGAGGGTACTAGCTCCGTTTTGACATTCCCCACACACGTCGTCAGTAATTTCTCATGAGTCAGTGGCATATCGAGGGAATACGTAAGTCCCTTCCACCGGGAGATGAAATCTGCAAGCCACTCATCAGGCCTTTGCTTGCACTTGAAGAGGTCTACAATGCTGGTCTTCCACATGGTGGAGCTGAACTAGTACATGAACTGCCGGCGGAGGTCCTCCCAACCGATCACCGATCCGATAGGGAGCTGGTTATACCATACAAATGCTGGGCCTTCCAATGTCTGTACGAAACACCAGATTTTGGCGGCTTCTTGCTGAGCCGGGGTCCCCAGCATGGGGCCACACCTGGAAGAAAAATGTGCCAAGTGCTGTGGCGGGTCCCCTGTCCCGTTGAAAGGTGAGAAAGTGGGGTTCCCAAAACCCGAAGGTATGGGAATATCATCCACCCACGCGAGATACGGCTTGCCATCCGGTGGGACCACAACCTGCCGCGTTTCCAATGCTTCAAGGTGGGCTATGAGTGCCGCAATAAGATCATTCGGGTGGGGGTCCCTGTCTTGACGGGGATCCCTAACCACAAGTGCATTGCCAGGTTCTTCAACACAGTAGATGGCTTCGGCCATTCGTGGATCAGCTGGCAGAACGACCTGCGGGGCGACTGGGGGATCCCGGGCTGGGTTCTTCAGATTGCCCCGTCGCTCAGGGGGGGGGGGGGGGGTTGGCGAAACGTATCGCGCCCTCTTGCCATACGTTTCGGCTTCTACCCTGTCTGCGGCAGTATCATGATCAGGGTTTCCCGAAGGCATCTCACCGGGGGGGAATTGTTCCTGCCCCTGTTGCCTCGGCCTGGGATTAACATAGTCGGGTCGCCGCTCTGCGGCGTGCTCAGCCAAGAGTTCGTCAACCAGCCTCTTCTACTCGGCAAGCTACTGGCGTAACATAGCCTTCTTGGGATCATCGTCCGTTTTCTGCACAGAGGCGGATGGGTCGGAGTGCTTGATAGTTCCGATGTGCTCCATACCCTTGCCGGTGTTTTGACCGAGTACCAGCGACTTGGTGTGTACAGGGAGGCCTAGCAGGTTCCTCTGCTGATGGGTAACCCTACCTAATGGGTCCAGCAGTGGCGGTACGCCCTTGGGGGGGAAGTATCCATCAAGGAGTTCAAGCTCGTCTTCCTTTTCAACAACATCAGCCATGTGGACCGCGACCCCTCTCGAGGGAATGTCCTCAATGTCACATAATGAATCGGGCTGCCGTCCGATAGGGTCGAAGAGTAGAGTGGCATAGTATCCCCTACCACGGACTTGCACATGGGGGTAGCTTCCCTGACGGTTCTACGGTGTGCTTTAAAACTCTGAACGCATTTTCGTTGAAGGGTGCTCTGACGGCCTGGCAACACAGGGTGCTGGGCCACAAGGAGTGTGGCTGAATCGATCAGGCGGCACTGCTCGCTGATTTCTTCGAAGTGCTCTCTACTTCTGGGGTACACCACCCGTTCGCAACGAAGGCGGAAGTGTGTCGCCCACAGGGTTCGACAAAAGAACCCCACATCTTCAGGGGTAAGGGACTCTGGTACGCGAAATTTCAGCGCTGCCGTCAGCCAGAACTTCTCCGGGAAGTAATCTGCTGCAAGAATACTCCAGAAGCTCCTGGGTTCGGACTCGAGGTCTGGCCCTGTATTGCCCCACTCATCAACCGGGGGAGGCTGAGGGACCAGTAGTGGTACCGAGGCGGACTTCTGGGAAAGTAGACTCGGCGGTGGAGAATACGACGAATGAGCTGACTGGCCACCGAATTCCAGGCCATCCTCCAAAGAGCAAGGTGACCTGGCCACGATATCACGGTATGATGGGCTGATAGCCACAGATTCCTGCATAGGAATCGCAGCTACCGGAGACTAGTCAGGTCGTCGCTCTACCGCCGTTGGCCCCCAAAATAGCTCTCTGTGATCTCTGGTAGAGGTAGAGGGCACTTCCGGTGACGATGGCTGTGATTGCGCGGTCGAGACCTGTGGAATTCCCAAGATTTCTTCCTCCTGGATGTACCTGCGGAGAGAGACGGTAATCTGGTGGACCTCATGTTCCGGGAGAATGAGGATAACGCGTCTGGTTACTGCCCCAGTCCTTGATACGGAGGAGTGGGGAGAAGGTTCCATCGCTGAGTCGCATTCTGCCTGAGAGTCATAGAAGCGAGCAGGTTTGATCTCCACCCGGGCCTTCCCAGGATTCTACTTGTGGAGGCGACGACCTGCTCTCCTGCCCCGGGATAGTTCTTCGTGATTGGGTTGATCCCTATCAGGCAGTCTCGGGACGGCGTTGGCGCCGTGGCGGAGGGGGGCCCCACTCGAGACAGCTGGGGTGTGAGGAGAACCAGGGAAAATGTCAAAGGGTACATGTGGAGGACCTCCATGAACAACACCCATGTAGGTGGAGCCTCTGTTGGAATCGTCAAGAGCATGGGGAGGACCTCCATGGTCGATGCGGGAGGAGCGAGGCTGACCTTCACTCCTCGAGTTTCCGGGGCAAGGAGGACCTTCTCCGATTGCAGAGAGGACGTAGGGAAGGCCCCTATGTTGGAGAAGGACCGGATGGATGGTTCCTTCATATCGGCGGTCGGGGGCAGGTGGATGGACTCCAAACCCTGTAGATGGGTGTAGGAAAGGTTTCCGTGCTGGGCATCACTGCCACAGGGCAGGTCTTCCCTCGGGATGGGGGTAGCACGAGGCATACCTCCATGACGAACTTTGAAGCGGAGAAGGCCTACGCTCTGTGGATTAGTTGTACGGGGAGGACCTCTGTACGGGGTGACATCACCGCGGGTTAGTTCGCGACGATCACCACTTGGGCCTGCAACTCGGAGAGTCAACCCAGCCTGCCCAGGGGGCGGTTGGGGTCTCGATCCTGGTTGGGTGAAGGAGTGCCCCTGCTCAATGTATGCGGGGGATTCATGATGGACGTCGGCGGTGGCTCGGGCCCATGTAACTGTCGACGTCAACGCGCCTGGGAGAGCGTCCTCAGCCCGGGCCTGGCGCTGGCGTCGGGTCAGGCGAGCTGGTGTAGATGGTGCAGGGGCATGACCTGCCTGCTCTTCCTGCAGAGTCGGACGGTGGCACTAACACAGCCAGGCGGGAGCTCTCTCTTGGAGCCCTTGGGTCGGGACCCTGAGCGGGCTGAGCCAGACGGCGCCCACCTCTTCGGCGTAAGGTGAAGAGTCGTCAAGGCATTCCGGGGACAGGCTCTCGAAATGGTTGAACGTTAGGGTGGGGAGCAGGGGATCCCTGCGCGGCCTGTTAGGGCGGCGTTGACGGCAGGGCCTAGATGCCTCCAGGTCCAGGCGGGCCATATCCCTAGTTGGGATGACCCCTTCCTCCTCGTCCTACGCACGAGGTTGTTGATCACCATTCGCTGGATGACCTACGATGGGGAAAGGGGACGTGGGTGCCCCGTATTCCGCGATGTGGCAGCCGTCGTGGCAGTAGCGGAACCATGTGGGGTGGCTGTGGCGATGTTTCCCCTGCCCCTGCGTAGGCTAGCGGGCGGTGATCGCGTCTCTGTAACAACAACCTGGTTCCTGAGAAACGAAGTGATCAACTCATCAGCACCGAGAGGGAAAAGTATTGACAACCAGTGCCCTAGAATCCATCCATCCTCCACGTCTATAAGAAGGATCCACGCCGACACGCTGCGGAACGAAGTGCCCCACATTCTACTGCCCCGACATTCGGAGAGTTTCAGGATAGGCCCGCTATTTGCTTGGCAGGACCAGGAACCGGATATCTGGATCTGGTGACACGTCAATCTACTGGTGCCTCGAACGATACTAATCTCCATATTGAGGAGAATAATTTCACGTCTGGTTCACCATTTCTATTTCCGATGCTTTCGCTGGGGCGCGCGCGCATCCTTCCGCGGAGGACGACGCACCGCACTTGTTGCCCCGCAGTCCCGCTTTCCAAAGGTAGGCGGCATTCGTTCCTTGTTCAATTCCGTCTACTCCTTGATCGAAACGGGATGATGGGATGTCAGTTCTTCCTTCTGTGGATTCCTCCTCAGAACTCATTACCTAGTCCGGGTCTCCCTCATAGATTTAATACATAGTTCGTGAAACTCTTCCCGGTGCCATGTTTCCATGTATGCCGGTTAATTACACTGCTTCTGTCGGGACATTCCAAAGGGTCCAGTCAGGGCAACAACCTTTAGTCGGGGGAGTAGTCACGCTGAGGCATCTGTAGCGTGTCTGGATGCTGGGGAACCTGGAATGTCTGTCTATTATCCCTCATCACAGGGCTTCTCGAGGGCATGGAAGTCCGAGGCATCCCACATCGAGCGCGGGGAATTATATGTCATAGACACATATCTGAGGTTTTCTTCAGCTTCCCGTGTTTAACACAGGGTACGCTGCGAGTTTAACGTCCAGCGGAGACGGATCAACCCAACCAGAGCATTAGCTATGATAGAACAGATTGAGGGATTTCCCTTGAAGGGATGCCGATATCGGGGCCAGCCCACGGGCGGCTGTGAAGAGCGTACCGACATGGTCTCACCGGGATATGACAGTCTAGGCGAGGATCGGGGTGGATGGTGGATGAATGGAGTGGAGGGGAGTGAAATGGGACCATTGCAGGGGCTATGGTGGAGTTGGGCTTGAGCCTTGAAGAGGCTTCCTACGTATCCCCTTGGCAGGGAATCAAAGTCCGCGTAGTTCAAGATGATGCCGGTAAACCGACATGAGGGTGGACCTTGGTCCAATGGGCATCGTCAGCGAACCGACGTGAAGGTGGACCTTGGTCCGATGAGAGATGGGCTTGAACCCTAGGGAGGCTTCCTACGTACCATGCCTTAACATGGATAAAAGACCACATAGTTCAGAGGGTTTCATCGGTGAGCCGACGTGGAAGTAGACTCGTGGGTCCACTAGTGGTGGGCTTGAACCTTGGGAAGGTTTCCTACATACCATGCCTTGACATGGATCGAAGTCCTCGTAGTTCAGGTTGGGTGAAATACAGTTTAACGTCATGCGGGATAGTAGTGAACCTTGACGTGAATAAAAGACAGGCGATGGGTGTCGGTCAACCGACGTAAATGAGGGACCTTGGTCCGATGGGAGATGGGCTTGAACCTCTTGGAGGATTCCTACGTACCATGCCTTGAAATGGATCAAAGTCCTTGTAGTTCGGGTGAAAATGGGGGCTTGACACACTGGCAAGGAGATGATTTGGTCCAATGATTATTGGGCTTGAATGTCAGGGAGGCTTTCTACGTACCATTCCTTGACATGGATCAAAGTCCTCGTAGTTCAAAGGGTGGAATACAGTTTAACGTCATGCGGGACGGGGGGTGAACCAACGTGAATGAGGTCTGAATGACTGGATGGTGGGTTTGAACATCGTAGAGGATTCCTACGTACCACGCCTTGACATGGATCAAAGTCCTCGTAGTTCGGGTTGGTCACAACGGCTTGCCGTCGGACTGGAATTGCAGTTTAACGTTGTGCTGGACGCAGGTAGAACTCGATGTGAATTGGAAAATGGGTGGGCTTGAACCTCGTGGAGGCTTCCTACGTACCATGCCTTGACATGGATCAAAGACCTCGTAGTTCAAATGGGGCTTTGTCGGCGAACCGACGTGAAGGTGGACCTTGGTCCACTTATGGTGGGCTTGAACCTCGTGAAGGTTTCCTACGTACCATGCCTTGAAATGGATCAAAGTCCTCGTAGTTCGGTATGGAATGGTGTGCAGTTTAATGTCATGCGGGACAAGGGGGGCATACAGTTTAACGTCATGCTGGATGGGGGTGTGCAGTTTAACGTCATGCTAAAAGAGGGCATGCAGTTTAAAGTCATGCTGGACGGGGGGGGGGGGGGGAACTCGACGTGAATGAACGACCGAGTAATGTGGCTTGTGGCTTGATCCTAATGGAGGCTTCCTACGTACCATGCCTTGACATGGATCAAAGTCCTCGTAGTTCGCTGGGGGTGGGGGTCAGGGTCGGTGCTCACTCTAAGCCCACGTGAGTCATGCTCGGTGTGAGAAACAAGAGGTTACAAGGACCTGACGATCACGTCACGAAGGATGCGTCCGTGAACAAAGAAGAGGGGCTTACGCGTTAGGTGGCCCATGGTGCTAGGACTTACTCCAGGATGGAGGCCCAGGGTCGGGTCACAGTTTAACGTCATGTGTTGAGGACGTGGTTCTTGGAAGTTTATCGTCCTGCAGCTCAGACGAAGGGGGTTCACTCCGCACCCCTAGGACTTGCATAACTGGTACCCTCTGGTCCTTGGGGAAGGGAAGGTACCAACAAGGCCATGGTCAAGGGGGGTTCAGGAATGAACCATCAAGGGGTCCACGTTAGCGTGGATATGTGAATAAGCAATAGCCGTTAGCGTGCCTATGCGAAGAAGCATTAGGCGAAGCAATGCTACGAGTGGTATTTTCCATGGGACTTTGAAATCACATCGTGCAAACCTGGAGGGTCGCACGGGAAGAGGAATTGCTAAGAAAAGGAGTGTGCTTCGGGAAGTGGAGTGCCTTGGCCTTATCATGGGGAATAGGTGTGAGTGGAAGGTGATTCGCGAAGTGGAACAGTGTTCGCGGAGCACTGCCTCACGAAGAAGAGGTGACTCGCGAAGCAGGGTCCTGCGAAGTAGTGTGCTTCGCGATGTGTAGCGTTCCTGCCTTAGCATAGGATTCACTAACAGGGTTTGGGTGTTTCGCGAAGCATAAACGCTCCGCGGCTGCTTGGGTTCCCGTGGGAATCCCTTTCCTTCGTGAATGCCCTTGAGCTTCACGAAGGGCATCCCTCTCGGAAGAGGGGCTCAAAACGAGACAAAGAAAATGTACCTCGCGAATTATAAGTACCTCGCGGAGCTCATGATTCCCGGGGCAAAGAGTGCTTCGCGATTCGGGAGAGGAGAAGCCGAAAGGTCGGATTGTACGTCCTCGGGACTCAGGCGGAGTCCAGTATTTATAGGGAAGGGGCGCCGCGAAGCAGAACTCGCGCGCCGCCTTCGGAGCTTCACGGCGCGCTCGCGAACGTCAATGGCGTCCGCGGAGTGTTACCGCCTCTGGACCTTCGCAGCGGGCTCGCGAACGTCAAACGCTTTCAAAAAGATATACCGCCTCTAGAGCATCGCAGCAGGCTCGAGAACGTTAAATGCATTCGCGGAGCATTACCACCTCTGGAGCTTTGTGTCGGGCTCGCGAACGTCAAATGCGTTCGCGGAGCATTACCGCCTCTGGAGCTTCATGGGGCCGCAATGTTCAGGGCGCTTCGCGTCGGTGCGTCACGAGGCAGCGCACCAGCCTTCGTTTTCGTTCCTTTCTTTCGGGCCATATTTTGGCACCAAAAAATTCCCCCCCTCAGACTTAGAGCCGCGAAGGGAGAAGGGTCGAAGTCTGAGGGATAATCACCAAAATTGTCGGCGGTTCGCGATGCGGCTACGTGAAGGGGGCCCGCGGTGCTGACCGGGGCCACGGATCCGGACGCGCCGCGATGCTCCGTGCGGGTGAGGCGCGCAGCGATGCTCCGTGGTCGCCGCCTATAAATAGGGGGTCGACCTCTTTTGACTTCACGTGACATCCTTGTCTTTTTATGTTCTCGACTTCGCGAAGCTTCGCATACTCCGCGACCGCCCTCCGCGAATCGAGCTTCGCGGCGAACCGCGGGTCTCCGACTCCGCGTCCGCGCCAAGCGAACTTCTGCTTGTTGGCCTTGGCCAGGCTTCGCATCCTGGTCTCACGACCGATCCTCACGATCCGTCTTCGCAATTCATCTTCATGATCGAGCTTCGCGATCCAGCTGAACAAATTCTTTTCCGAGGGCCGGAATCGAAATGACCCATCAAGAGGCTGTGTTGGGGGTGCTTGGAGATTCTGTTCGTCGGGATGAGATGGACAACTATCCAGGCCTGGGGGAGACGGTCCGAAGCCACTCAAACCACACTTTTTTGACAGATCTACTATTGGAAGGTCAAAAGGATTATCCACAGTGCAAGAAACTGCCATTGTACGGCTTCAGGCTGAGGGATGACGTCTTCATCACTGAGGCGAGTAGGGACGAACCAGCTTGTTGGTTCAGGAGCACACCATGCCAGCACCAATGGTTCAGGGCGGCCGATGGTCATGCGTGGGAGGACTTCACACCCATCACCGCTGACTGTCTCTACAACCATGTGAATGATATTGACGGGAGGCCACTGCAACCGGAGACGTCCCCTCCTCTCTACCGTACCATGTTGAAGGCGGCTTTGCAGGATTCAAAGAAGGGATGGTCCAATGAGTGGGACCTGTGCCAGGGCGGCAACTTTACTGATGACTGGGTCTGGGTCTACTGGGTAGGCGCCTCATGCGAAGAGTTCGGGGCTGAGCTGAGGAGAGTGGGGTTGTATGAGGCAGCATGGGCCTCCCAATTCCACATTTACCAACCAAATCAACTGATACCAGAACTGCTGAGCAGATGGTCGTCTAGGACCAATACCTTTCACCTACATCACAGGGAGGTGGGCATCAACCTGTGGGATGTCCACCAGAATTCTGGGGTCTCGATCTTGGGGCCATGTATGACGAGTTCCTCCCCATTATCAGCACGAGGGAGGATACAAAGCAAATGTCGTGACTGGCGTCAGCATTGATGGCACTTGTCCCTGGAGAGGACAAGGTGGCGGTGAGGGATGTCCACTTTAAGAGGTGGTTCAAATGATTCCTGAATTTCCCAGAGAATCGAGAGTTCCCTCCGAGGCCTTGAACTTGTCCAAGGGCATCCCAACGGGGCAAGGGGCACTCGTATTGGCGGGTCTTGGAGGACAGCCAATGGAAGACTTGGGGTTTCAGATGGTGAACGACTACCTGGGGATCCAGTCCTGGCATCTCGTTGTAACTCCAGGAAAACACGTCACTATGTTGTTTGAGGAAGTCTACGTACTACTGCCGCTCCTCGGGGGACATGGCCGCACTGATCAATGTGGGTTTTGGATCTGCCTCGCTACCAAGGTTCACCTGTACCATTTCATCAACCATGGTAGAGACGCCTTCTTCAAAGGCGGGGGGAGCATCCTCTAGGTCTTCCTCCCCACGCGTGGGGGGACTTCCCGCGACGGGAGATACTTCTGGGCTATCAAAATCTGGGGGGCATCTGGTGCCGGCTCGGGCAGCAGTGGTCATCACATCGGGAGGTTCACTTGCCATTGAGACCATAACAATGAAGGTAGTCGATCCTATCCCATCTGGCCTTCGGCTTAAGGGGCCACGTTTGATGATATCAAAGTAGTGGTGGCATGTTGCCCTGAGTCGGTGGATTCCAGCCTGGCGGAAGAGACACGTATGGCATACCGCTGTTGTCATAGGCTTGACATTCCGATACCGTACAGGGGTAGAAGGTTCGGGGATGACCTGAGCCTGGTTGATGTAAGAGTACGAGGTGATTTTCCACTGTCTCTTGGACACGGGGACATGCCTTCCTTGTGTACCCGACACAACATAACATTGCCCCATGTTGGGGGTCGTGGCCTCCAACCGGTGGATCAGGAGGATGTAGGCGTCATCCATGCTTTCCCAGGGATCACTTGTGACCGGGGCGGGTTCATCCTCACTTACTAGGATTTTTTACCCCTACTTTTGTAATAACCCGCATCCATATAGCGGCCCTCACAATAAGCAAAAGGGGACGCATCTTCTTGGAGCAAGCCTACTCGACCGTTGAGTGAGTATTTGAGGCACTAGTGATACGACTAAGGGACCGCTGAATGCATATGGATCCATGGCCTACCCATCAATGCATTGTAGACGGTGTCCTGAGAGACGACCATGAATTCGGTGCTGGCAATTAAGCCACCGAACTGAGTCTTTAGGAAGATCTTGCCGACTGGGGTTTGCTCGGTCCTGTCGTACCCCTGGATTCTGAGGTCAGAGGGAGTTAAATCACCTTCAGAAAGATCCAGCTTTCGCAATGTCCAGGTCAGAATTAGATTGATTCCAGAACCCATGTCAACGAGGAAGTGGTGGACTTACACAACATTGAAGTGGCCAGTGATGTACAACGGGCGAATGTGCCCCTATATAGGAGGATCCTCATCTTCACCGGAGAACGAGATATCCGCCTGACATTCGGAGTTTTCAATCGTCTTGGAATGGAAGGCTTCTGCAGCTGCTACCTCCATCTCAAACTGGAGGGGGCTCCTTAGGGCCTCGGCAAGTTCCTCATGCATTTTGGATGACAGGCGAAGGGCCTCAAGAATATAAAGCCTCGCCGGAATGCCGGCCAGGTGCATCAAGACATCATACTTTCGTTCCAAATGCGAACCTCTGCTTACAGGAGGTCGTTCGACATTTGGAGGCATAGCGGGTCCTGCCGGTTGAACCGGCGATCAGCTAGTACTGGTTACATCTGGCTGCCTACTAGTTGAAGCCTGGATAGTAGTCACCGGACTAGGATTGGACAGCGGAGGCTGGCCTGTAGCCGGGCAAGACTGATTGTGATACGAACGAGGCAGCTCTCCCTGATCTAGTAGCACGAACGGCGGTGGAGGAAGAGCCGAGGGCGTTAGATGGGGTTGTGCATGCTGAGCTCTGCATTGAGCATGTTGTCAATTCTCAGTAGCGTGCACGGCTTGGCCAAAAGTGCCCACTGACATACCCCGATGACTGGCGCGGTTGCGATTCCGCTGACGTTGACGTCGGTTGGGAACAATGGGGAGGTTCGCCTGGCGTTCCCCCTCGTCGGGAGTCATATAGGGCTTTACCAGCTCCACGGTGTCAACCGAAGCGTACCCCTGGCTGTCGCTCGAGGAGTCATCCACCACTGGGTGGATTCTGGGAGGAATACCCATTTCAGGGGGCATAAAGTCTCCGAGAGTGCGGGATGATGACGACACCGGCAGTGCGCGTTGCTTCTTCTTGCGTCACCGCTGCTTGCCCTTTTGGGAAGAGGTCGACTGTGAAGATGATGTGGAGGCACCGACTACTTCTTCTAAAGGTTCTGACTATTTCAGGAGTTCCCGGATGATACCATGGGCATGGACGACAGTTTTTCGTGCCATCCAGTCGTCGTATTTCTGGGATCCGCGGCTGGGGACCTACTGCCACTCGCCTTCGCTGTCGCTGCCGATCTCTGATCCTGCAAAGACACCCGCCACATGTGCTGGTGTCAGGCCCAACTTGACTATGTTGTTGTTGACCTGATTTTGAAGCCAGTCTTTAAATACATAACATTGCTTGAGGGTGTGCCCAAGAATTTGATGATAAGGGCAGTAGTTGGGGTGATCGGTGAGATTCGCCTCTGCCGGCCTCCTGCACTCGGGCAGGTGAACAATCCCTTACTCTAAAGCGCTTCGGAAGTAGCCATGGACTGGATTTTTGTTGAAAGAATATGTCTAGTGCCTTCTTTCTAGATAGGGGGCCTTGGGGGCCTAGCCCTGACGATGGTCCGGAGGGGCCTGCCGAGGAGGCGGCACCTGATTGTCTCGCCTAGGTGGCGGTGGCGCATTGCGCGGGAAAACCTGTCGGTTCTGAGGCGGTCGCTGTTGGGTAGGAGCCTGTGCTTGAGGTGGAGGACCTCTGTGGGGTTGCGGGGATGGTGCCGTTGTTAGTAACTCCAGCTTCCTCGGGGCTTCTATTTGGGCCACCGCAGCGGGTTCAGCCCTGGCGGTCCTTCTAGCTGGGATCATAGGGGGCAACAAACGTGCCTGACTAGCCTATTACAGGGCTTCCTCAAGGCGCTAAGCCTTATCTGAGAAATACTTGAACCCTCCAGGGTAGTTCTGGGTAATCAAGGAGGGTACCGTCTCCGTTTTGATGTTCCCCACACACATCGTCAGTAATTTCTCCAGAGTCAGTGGAATATCGAGGGAATACGTAAGTCCTTTCCACCGGGCGATGAAAGCTGCAACCCGCTCATCAGGCCTTTGCTTGCACTTGAAGAGGTCTGCAACGTTGGTCTTCCGCGTGGTGGAGCTGAACTAGTACAGGAACTGCCGGCAGAGGTCCTCCCAACCGGTCACCGATCAAATAGGGAGCTGGCTATACCAGACGAATGTTGGGCCTTCTAGTGTCTGTACAAAACACCGGGGTTTGGTGGCTTCTTGCTGAGCCGAGGACCCCAGCATAGGGCCACACCTGGAAGAAAAATGTGCCAAGTGCTGTGGTGGGTCCCCTGTTCCGTTAAAAGGTGAGAAAGTGGGGTTCCCCAAACCCGGAGGTGCGGGCATATCATCCACCCACGTAAGATATGGCTTGCCATCCGGTGGGACCGCCACCTGCCGCGTTTCCAACGCTTCAAGGCAGGTTGTGAGTGCCTCAATAAGATCATCCGGGTGGGGGTCCCTGTCTTGACGGGGATCCCTAACCACAAGTGCATTTCCAGGTTCTTCAACACGGTGGATGGCTTCGGCCTTTCGTGGATCAGCTGGCGGAATGACCTGCAGGGCGACTGGGGGAACCCGGGCTGGGTTCTTCAGATTGCCCCGTCGCTCAGGGGGGGTTGGCGAAACATATCGCGCCCTCTTGCCATACGTTCTGGCTTCCACCCTGTCTGCGGCAGTAGCATGATTAGGGTTTCCCGGAGGCATCTCACCAGGGGGAATTGTTCCTGCCCCTGTTGCCCCGGCCTAGGATTACCATAGTCAGGTCGCTGCTCTGCGGCGCGCTCAGCCAAGAGTTCGTCAACCAGCCTCTTCTGCTCGCAAGCTGCTGGCGTAACGTAGCCTTCTCGGGATCTTCGTCCGTTTTCTGCACAGAGGCGGACGGGTCGGAGTGCTTGATAGTTACGACGTGCTCCTTACCCTTGCCGGTGTTTCTACCGAGTACCAGTGACTCGGTGGGTACGGGGAGGCCTAGCAGGTTCCTCTGCTGACGGGTAACCCTCCCTAATGGGTCCAGCAGTGGCGGTACGCCCTCAGGGGGGAAGTCTCCATCAAGGAGTTCAAGATCGTCTTCCTTGTCCACAACTTCAGCCATGTGGACCGCAACCCCACTCGAGGGCATGTCCTTGATGTCACATAATGAATCGGGTTGCCGTCGGATAGGGTCGAAGAGGAGAGCGGCATAGTGTCCCCAACCACGGACTTGCACATGGGGGGTAGCTTCCCTGACGATTCTGCGGAGTGCTTTAAAACTCTGAACACATTTCTGTTGAAGGGCGCTCTGACGTCCTAGCGACATGGGGTGCTGGGCCATAAGGAGTGCGGCCGAATCGATCAGGCGGCACTGCTCGCCGATTTCTTTGAAGTGCTCTCGACTTCTAGGGTACCCCAACCGTTCACAACGAAGGCGGAATTGTGTCGCCCATAGGGTTCGACAAAAGCACCCCACTTCTTCAGGGGTAAGGGACTCCGGTACGCGAAAGTTCAGCGCTGCGGTCATCCAGAACTTCTCCGGGAAGTAATCTGCTGCAAGAATACCCTAGAAGCTCCTGGGTTCGGACTCGGGGTCTGGCCCTGTATTGCCCCACTCATCAACTGGGGGAGGATGAGGGACCGGTAGCGGTACGGAGGCGGACCTCTGGGATAATAGACTCGGTGGCAGAGAATACGGCGAACGAGCTGACTGGCCGCCGAATTCCAGGCCATCCTCCAAAGAGCAAGGTGACCTGGCCACGATATCATGGTACGATGGGCTGATAGCCACAACTTCTGGCACAGGAATCGTAGCAACCCGACACTGGTCAGGTCGTCGCTCTATCGCCGTTGTCCCCCAAAATAGCTCTCCGTGATCTCTAGTAGAGTTAGAGGGCGCTTCCGGTGACGATGGTGGTGATTGCACTGTCGAGACCTGCAGAATTCCCAATATTTCTTCCTCCTGGATGTACCTGTGGAGAGAGACAGGAATCTGGTGGACCTCATGTTCCTGGAGAATGAGGCTAACACGTCTGGATCCTGCCCCAGTCCTTGATAGGGAGGAGCGGGGAGAAGGTTCCATCGCTGAATCGCATTCTGCCTTAGAGTCGGAGAAGCGGGCAGGTTTGATCTCCACCCGGGCCTTCCCAGGATTCTTCTTGTGGCGGCGACGACCCGCTCTCCTGCCCCGGGTTGGTTCTTCGGGACAGGTTTGATCCCTAACAGGCAGTCTTGCGGCGGCGCTGGAGTCGTGGCGGAGGGGGGCCCCACTCGAGACAGCCGGGGTGCGAGGAGCACCGGGGAAAATGCCGAAGGGTACATGGGGAGGACATCCATGAACAACACCCATGTAGGCGGAGCCTCTGTTGGAATTGGCAGGAGCATGGGTAGGACCTCCATGGTTGATGCGGGCGGAGCGAGGCTGACCTTAACTCCTCGAGTTTCCGGGGCGAGGAGGACCTTCACCAGTTGCAAAGAGGACGTAGGGAAGACCCCCACGTTGGAGAAGGACCGGATGGATGGTTCCTTCAGATCGGCGGTCGGGGGAAGGAGGATGGACTCCTTACCCTGTAGAGTGGGCGTAGGAAAGGTTTCCGCGCCGGGCGTCACTGCCGCATGGCAGGTCTTCCCTCAGGATGGGGGGTGCATGAGGCATACCTCCATGACATACTTCGGTGTGGGGAAGGCCCACGCTCTGTGGATTAGTGGTATGGGGAGGACCTCCGTACGGGGTGACATCATTGTGGGTTAGTTCGCGGCGATCACCACTTGGTCCTGCAACCCGGAGAGTCAACCCAGCCTGCCTGTGGGGCGGTTGGGGTCTCGATCCTGGTTGGGTGAAGGAGTGCCCCTACTCAGTGTATGCGGGGCTTCATGATGGACGTCGGCGGTGGCTCGTGCAACTGTAGCTGTCGACGTCGACGCGACTGGCCGAGCATCCTCAGCCCGGGCCCGGCACTGGCGTCGGGTCAGGAGAGCTAGTGCAGATGGTGCAGGGGCATGGCCTGCCTGCTCTTCCTACAGATTCGGATGGCGGCACTGACGCGGCCGGGCGGGAGCTCTCTCCTAGAGCCCTTGGGTCGGGACCCTGAGCAGGCTGAGCCGGACAGTGCCTGCCTCTTCAGCGTATGGCGAGGAGTCGTCAAGGCGTTCCGGGGACAGGCTCCTGAAACAGTTGAAAGTTGGGGTAGGAAGCAGGGGCTCCCTGCGCGGCCCGTTATGGTGGCGTTGACGGTGGGGGCTGGATGCCTCCAGGTCCAGGCGGGCCATATCCCTAGTTGGGATGACCCCTTCCTCATCGTACCTGCGCACGAGGTTTTTGATCACCCTTCATTGGATGACCTCTGATGGGTAAAGGGGACGTGGGTGCCCCATATTCCTCGATGTGGCAGCCGTCGTGGCAGTAGCGGCGCCATGTGGGGTGGCTATGGCGATGTTGCCCCTGCCCCTGTGTAGGCTAGCGGGTGGTGATCGCGTCTCTGTAACAGCAACCTGGTTCCTGAGAAACGAAGGGATCAACTCATCAGCACCGAGAGGGAAAAGGATTGACAACCGGTGCCCCAGCTTCCCTCCATCCTCCACGTATGTAAGAAGGATCCACACCGACATGCTGCGGAACGAAGTGCCCCACATTCTACTGCCCTGACTTCCGGGGAGTTTCACGAAAGGCCCGCTATTTTCTTGGTGGGACCAGGCACCAGATATTTGGATCCGGTGACACGTCAATCTACTGGGGTCTCGAATACTTATAATCTCCATATTGATGAGAATAATTTCACATCGGGTTCACAATTTCTGTTTCCGACGCTTTCGCCGGGGCGCGCGTGCATCCGTCCGCGGAGGACGACGTGCCACGCTTGTTGCCCTGCGTTCCCACTTTCCAAAGGCGGGCGGCATTCCTTCATTGTTCAGGTCCGTCTGCTCCTTGATCGAAATGGGATGATGGGATTTCGGTTCTTCCTTCTGTGGATTCCTCCTCAGAACTCATTACCTAGTCCGGGTCTCCCTCATAGATTTAATACGTAGTTCGTGAAGCTCTTCCCAGTGCCATGTTTCCATGGACGCCGGTTAATTACACTGCTTCTGTCGGGACATTCCAAAGGGTCCAGTCAGGGCAGCAACCTTCAGTCGGGGGAGTAGTCACGTTGAGGCATCAGTAGCTTGTTTGGATGCTGGGGAACTTGGCATATCTGTCTATTATCCCTGATCACAGGGCTTCTCGAGGGCGTGGAAGCCCAAGGCATCCCATATCGAGCAAGGGGAATTATATGTCATAGACACATATCTGAGGTTTTCCTCAGCTTCCTGTGTTTAACACAGGTTACGCCGCGAGTTTAACATCCAGCGGAGATGGATCAACCCAACCAGAGCGTTAGCTAGGATAGATCGGATTGAGGGATTTCCCTTGAAGGGATGCCGATATCGGGGCCAGCCCATGGGTGGCTGTGAAGAGTGTACCGACATGGTCTCACCGAGATATGACGGTCCGGGCGAGGATCGGGGTGGATGGTGGATGAATGGAGTGGAGGGGAGTGAAAAGGGACCATTGTAGGGGCGACAGTGGAGTTGGGCTTGAGCCTTGAAGAGGCTTCTTACGTATCCCCGTGGCAGGGAATCAAAGTCCGCATAGTTCAAGATGATGCCGGTAAACTGGCATGAGGGTGGACCTTGGTCCAATGGGCATCGTCAGCGAACCGACGTGAAGGTGGACCTTGGTCCGATGAGAGATGGGCTTGAACCCTAGGGAGGCTTCCTACGTACCATGCCTTGACATGGATCAAAGACCACGTAGTTCAGAGGGTTTCGTCGGTGAGCCGACGTGGAAGTAGACTCGTGGGTCCACTAGTGGTGGACTTGATCCGTGGGAAGGTTTCCTACGTTCCATGCCTTGACATGGATCAAAGTCATCATAGTTCAGGTTGGGTGAAATACAGTTTAACATCATGCGGGATGGTAGTGAACCTTGACGTGAATAAATGACGGGCGATGGGTGTCAGTGAACCGACGTAAATGAGGGACCTTGGTCCGATGGGAGATGGGCTTGAACCCATGGGAGGATTCTTACGTACCATGCCTTTACATGGATCAAAGTCCACTTAATTCGGGTGAAAATGGGGGCTTGGCACACCGGAAAGGAGACGGTTTGGGCCAATGATTATTGGGCTTGAACCTCAGGGAGGCTTCCTACGTACCATGCCTTGACATGGATCAAAGTCCTCGTAGTTCAAAGGGTGGAATATAGTTTAACGTCATGCGGGACGGGGGTGAACCGACGTGAATGAGGTCGGAACGACCGGATGGTGGGTTTAAACCTCGTAGAGGCTTCCTACGTACCACTCCTTGACATGGATCAAAGTCCTCGTAGTTCGGGTTGGTCACAACGGCTTACCGTCGGACTGGAATTGCAGTTTAACGTCGTGCTGGACACAGGTAGAACTTGACGTGAATTGGACAATGGGTGGGCTTGAACCTCGTGGAGGCTTCCTACGTACCATGCCTTGACATGGATCAAAGACCTCGTAGTTCAAATGGGGCTTTGTCGGCGAACCGACGTGAAGGTGGACCTTGGTCCACTTGTGGTGGGCTTGAACCTCGGGAAGGTTTCCTATGTACCATGCCTTAACATGGATCAAAGTCCTCGTAGTTCGCTATGGAATGGGTGTGCAGTTTAATGTCATGCGGGACAAGGGGGGAATACAATTTAAAGTCATGCTGGATGGGGGTGTGTAGTTTAACGTCATGCTGGACGAGGGCATGCAGTTTAACATCATGCTAGACGGGGGGGGGGGCAAAACTCGACATGAATGAACGACCGAGTAATGTGGCTTGTGTCTTGAACCTCGTGGAGGCTTCCTACGTACCATGCCTTGACATGGATCAAAGTCCTCGTAATTCGCTGGGGGTGGGGGTCAGGGTCGGTGCTCACTCTAAGCCCACGTGAGTCATACTCGGTGTGAGAAACAAGAGGTTGCAGGGACCTGACGATCACATCGCAGAGGATGCGTCTGTGAGAAGCGAAGAGGGGCTTACGCGTTTGGCGGCCCATGGTGCTGGGACTTACTCCATGATGGAGGCCTAGGGTCGGGTCATAGTTTAATGTCATGTGTTAAGGATGTGGTTCTTGGCAGTTTAACGTCTTGCAGCTCGGACGAAGGGGGTTCACTCCGCACCCCTAGGACTTACATAACCAGTACCCTCTGGTCCTTGGGGAAGGGAAGGTACCAGCAAGGCCATGGTCAAGGGGGGTTGTGGAACGAACCATCAAGGGGTCCACATTAGCGTGGCTATGCGAAGAAGCAATAGCTGTTAGCATGCCTATGCGAAGAAGCATTAGGTGAAGCAACGCTATGAGTGGTATTGTCCATGGGACTTTGAAATCACATCATGCAAACCTGGAGGGTCGCACGGGAAGAGGAATTGCTAAGCAAAGGAGTGTGCTTTGCGAAGTGGAGTGCCTTGGCCCTAGCATGGGGAATAGGTGTGAGTGGAAGGTACTTCGCGAAGTGGAACAGTGTTCACGGAGCACTGCCTCGCGAAGAAGAGGTGCCTCGCGAAGCAGGGTCCTGCGAAGCAGTGTGCTTCGCGATGTGTAGCGCTCCTGCCGCAGCATAGGAATCACTAACAGGGGTTGGGTGTTTCGCGAAGCATAAACGCTCCGTGGCTGCCCGGGTTCCCGTGGGAATCCCCTTCCTTCGCGAATGCCCTTGAGCTTCGCGAAGGGCATCCCTCTCGGAAGAGGGGCTCAAAATGAGACAATGAAAAGGCGGCTCACGAAGTAGAAGTACCTCGCGGAGCTCATGATTCCCAGGGCAAAGAGTGCTTCGCGATTCGGGAGAGGAGAAGCCGAAAGGTCAGATTGTCTGTCCTCGGGACTCAGGGGGAGTCCAGTATTTATAGGGAAGGGGCGCCGCGAAGCAGAACTCACGCGCCGCCTTCGGTACTTCGCGACACGCTCGCAAACGCCAACGACGTCCGCAGAGAGATACCGCCTCTGGACCTTCGCGGCAGGCTCGCGAACGTCAAACGCTTTCATGAAGATTTACCGCCTCTGGAGCTTCGAGGCAGGCTCGCAAACGTCAAATGCGTTCGCAGAGCATTACCGCCTCTGGAGCTTCACACTGGGATCGCGAACGTCAAATGCATTCGCAGAGCATTACCGCCTCTGGAGCATCGCGGGGCCGCGATGTTCGGGGCGCTTTGCGTTGGTGCTTCGTGTCGATGCTTCGCGAGGCAGCGTGCCAACCTTCTTTTTCGTTCCTTTCTTTTGGTCCATATTTTGGCGCCAACA
>CAUJRU010003011.1:0-59336 GCA_963277665.1 Viscum album
AGCCTTATGACAACATTAACAATGGAGTAGCCCAGTTCACACCTAGAAATCCCCATAAAAGGAATTAGGTAAATTAGTATATATTCGTGGAATCAAGATCCATCGTGATAGAACCAAGAGACTTCACGACATAAATCAATGTACATATATTGAAAAAATACTGAAGATAATCAATATGGAACAATCCATAATGGGATTTTTTTTCTAATGTTATGTGGAATTTATCTTTATAAGAAAATCAGTCCAAAAACAAATGTTTAAAGAAAATGGATGGAAATGATATGATATGTGTCAATGGTTGGGTCAATCAGGTATGTTATACTATGTTCTAGTCTAGATGATTCCTATACCTTATGTTTAGAATGAATATTCTAATTTAACCCCAATAACTACCATTAGATGGAATTCAAGACAGTGTATATGTATCTATGTCATACTAAGGATACGTTCATCGTCTATAGAAGAGATGAGGAACTAGTCCTATAAGTATATACGAATTCAAGGTTTCAAATAGATCAAGAAAAACTAAAATTGCATACCGAATATATATTCACTGTAAAATGTGGTGTTTTAGGCTGGAAGATATCCACGAATGTTATGGGCATAGATTCTATAGAAGGGCATGTGTATATTGCGGTATCTTTGGTAGCTAAATAAGCATTTTGGATATGAAACATTGTCCAAGATACTGATGATGTACCTAGTATCAATGAATATATAACACACTATTATTATAGTAATATTTTGCTGGCTCTTACTAAGGTTGCAAGTTAACATCAACAGATAAATAATATACTTTTTTAGTATTATCTCATAAGGTATTCTTCATATAGTGGTGAAGTTGCAGTGAAACAAATATCGATGGAATACAACATGGGGGACCCCCTCACTAAATCCTTGATTGAGAAGAATCATGGTCATTATGTTATGTATATCGAGATGAAGGTTATAAGAAGTTGGATATAGTACAAGTAGTTTTTTCGTAATTTGTCTTAAATTATGAACAATTATTACCTTTGATTATATTTATATTTTAGTATTTGAAAATTTAAAAAAAATCTTATTACATAATGTTTGTTTTTCTGTATAACTTTATTGTAATAATTTTATAGAGTATCTCATTCATTGATTAGGTTATAATCATTCCCTTCTATGATGTGATCCTTGAAAACAAATGATGGTATCCATAATATAGTTCTACAATCTAATGATATTATATAATGGGGCACATAGTATGCTTACTGTTAGGTGTGAGTACTCGTAAGCAGATGAGACATCAACTAATGATGCATCTACTTAGTAATATTTATGATGAGATATTATGGGAATAGAACCACCATTTTGTAATGAACTTGAAATTTAATGGAAAATTGTTTCTTAATTTCTTTGGAATTTTATGAGTCCGCAGTTTCTGATGTCGTCTGATTCCAAAGCCCAGTGTGCCCAGAATCATTTTCTGAAGTTTTGTTTGTGTACCTTAAGTAAATGTACATGTGGGTTTTTCTATCTTTTGAACCAGTGATCAGAATTGTAATATGAGGAAATCAATGAACTCGTAGCACCGGTATTCTCATAAGGGGACCTTTGTCGCAGTTGCATTTTATACAGGATGGAAGTTTTAATTTGGGGATTCATTATAAGTTTAATAAAAAATTGTGTTTTACATAATTTTTGTAAAGTGTGGTTACTTTATCCAAAGAGGAGTTGGAGGTGGGGCCCACAACCCATATAACAACCCATGGGTGGATAATTGTGTGGTGGGGACCACACGTACCCAAAATCTTCAACTACCCAAGAAACCCCCCTTAAACTCTTAATCTTCCAACTCCCATCTTTTAATGTTGAACTCTCCACCTCCCACTTGTTGTCATTAATATGCCAACACCACTAATTACTTAATTGAACTCAACAATTAATTAATTAAATTATGTTTTTGAATTTTGGAAATATTATGCCTAATTTAAATAAGATAAGCCTTTCCTTTATTTGGGGTTGTTATAATAGTTGGATAGCCTTTGGATGATTTGATAGGAGGTGTTCTTCCCACGAAGAACACCATGAACTTCTTCAACGACCTTCCTCTACGTCAAGGGAGAAGGAACCACCCACAAGGAACATCGCCAATGACAATGAATCTTCCTCTGACATTGACGGAACGACACCGTCTTCCACGACACTATATTCTGCGACTACGATGAACAAACCTTGAATCGAGGAAGGTGTCCTTATTGATTGATTTAAATCCTCATTCCTCATCGTTTATTGTGGATCTTTTTTATCCAATTTTTGTAATTTAACATGGAGGTAATGGGATGAACAAACATGTCTCGACTTCCCTTTGATAGTTCTTGATTGATTGATGACAGTGGTGGCACAATGATGCCTTTGGTAGAAAGAACCGCGGAAGAAACCAGGAGCGCAATTGCCACCGGGTCTCCATTGTTGTGTGAAGAACGGGGCCATGGCCACCATGGGCCATGACAATGCCAGAGGGGTGCGGTGTCATCGCACCGCGCCAGAGGATGGGGCAGTGGCTAGGAGGGGCGCGACATTTGGAAGAATGTGCGGTGTTTTCGCGACGTGCGATAGAGGGGCCTCTATTATGCGGGCCGCGGCGGTTGGAGATGGCATGGTGTTGTCCCGCCGCGCCAGTGGGGAAGTTGTTGCTAGCCGTGGGGGATAGGCTGGAGGTCGACCGGCCGAGCCGGCCACCGTCGAAGGGTGCACCATGGCGGAACCCGGCTGGGTTTCGTGGAGAGGAACTGGCATCTTCCTATTCCATTACAAGGAGATAGGGCGGCGTAGCACCCCTACCCCTTGATTGATTAAGGAGGGCCCCATAAGATGCCGCCTCCGCCTGGTCTCCCTGACCGAGCGGGATTCACCACCCCCAGTTGCTACGGGTTGGGACACCATGCCATGCGGGCTGGGCCACCGTGCCACGCAGGCGGGGCCACCGCCCCACGCGGGCCAGGCCACCGCGCCACTTGGGTCGGGCCACCGCACAAAGCGGGCTGAGCCACCGTGCTGAGCCGACCTACTCTCACCGGGCCATGCCTGGTCCTGTCCTATTGGGCCAGACCTAGACCCAGGTTAGGTCGACCCGGTTCGGGCCAACCTAGACTGGGTTGGGCCGGGTCGGACCGGACCCAGACCCCCCCCCTCTTTGGGCTACTTTCAGTTTGTCTCCCATAACATAAGCTACGGAGCACCGATCGACACATCGTCAGTTGCATTGGATTACACGGATCGAGAAGGTCATTTCGGTATATCACACTCAATGTTTTGGAAAAGTTTGGGTATAGAAGGGTTGGTTCGATCTCGTAACCAACCGGACCCTCGGTGCAGAAACGCTTATAACATAAGGATCAGACGTCTGATTTAATTTCCATCAACTACTTTGCATTTCTTTTGATGAGATTGTTCTTTTGGCATACTCTACTTGAGGTTCAGATGTAGTTGGAGTACGGTCTATTTGGTTTGATCCTAAAAACTAATCGATCCCCTAGAATGAAAATACTAATAACTCACAGACCGAGCGTCCGATTGATACTCTTTATATTGTGTTGAGACCCCTATGATGTGTTGGTCCATTGAGATACATCCACTAGATATTTCGTGACACTTGGACTATCGACCAGTATCTCGTGGAGTAGATCCTCTCGGAGACGAGCAAACGGAGTGCGGAGACCTTGTAGCTGTAGACCTGACGACTGCTTGAACGATTCGACTCGGAGTGATTCGATTAGCCTAGTGGACGGAGCACCCGGTTTGGAAGTAGACCCACGGAGGATGGAGAGCCTGGTTTGGCAGGTGACCCGCGGTACTCGACAGGAGGAGTACCTGTGATGGCTATTAGGGGGAGCTCCCGGTTTGATGGTAGACCCATAGCGGACAGGGTGCCTAGTTTGGCAGCAGACCCACGGTACCCGACAGGAGGAGTACCTCAATAGTCTAAGGTTAGTGAGTAGCGCCTTGGAGTCGAGACAGGGCCACTGTACTTGATAGGGGAGGATTTCTCCAGCAGTTGTGGTTTTTCTAATAAAAATCATAGTTTGAGTTGAGTTAGTGACCTTTGTGTTTTCTTCACGGTTGAGATGGGTTACTTGATAACATAGGTATATGTATGGGCATATAACTAAGTAATGGTTATCCGTTGAAATCTTACTTTGTGGTTTAACCTTGTTGGATTTTTGTGAGACCTTGATGTCTCGGGGTCCCTACTGAGTATATTTATACTCACCCATGAATGGGCTATGCCCGCACCTTGTTGTGTTGGATGCAGATGACAGATAGCGTTGACGGGGGCTGAGAGAGCCAGCACTGGATGGTACCCTGAGGAGGACCTTATGATGTATCGGTACACGGTGGTGTCTGAAAGACGTGGAGTGTTGCGGAGGCCATGTGTACCTACCCATCAGGTAGGAACCTCGGAGGACGATCCAGGATCTACTTTCATCTTTCACTTGTTTGTCCCTTTTTAGTTGTACTTTATTTCAGTTGTGTTTGTTATTTACAGTTGGGCTTGTATTAGGGCCCCCTTTCCTTTCAGTACACCTTTTATATAGCTTTTACATAGTGTTAGCTTCCTCTTGTACTCTAGTTGTGTGTGTTTATGATTTATAAAGACAACGCCTTCCATGTTATGGGAAATTACGCGTTTGGTGCTAGTCATCATTCCCTAGCCTATAGAAGGCGGGCTTGGGGTAGTCACAATGCGGGACCCGGGGGACGGGTCGTGACAAATTGGTATTAGAGGAGTCAGTTCTACCGCAGAACATAGGACTCTTATATTTTCTTTTTGTGAAGAAATATTGTTAAGGTTATTGATTCTTATTTTCAGTTTAGGGAGTCTAGTGTAGGTGCGGCAATCGATGTATCATATACCAGAACCCTGACTTCTGATTTCTAATTCCGTGCACATAAACAATAATTGCGTGTGTGTCTTCAAAAGTTTTCTTTCAGTCAGCTCAAACCAGGTCAGCTCACCAAGTATAGTCCTTGACCGTGTCGCATCTGTTTCATTCACGATGCCTCCATGCGGACGACCAGCTAGATCCCTGAGAGTTGTACGTACTAACAACCTGCCAAACGATGAGGCCTCAGTACAGGGCCCTTTTCACATTGAGGCACCAGCGGAGGCACCAGTGGTAACACAACGCCAGAGGCCTCCCAGGTTCTAGGGAGAGACAGACCCATAGGCGGCTGAGGTTTGGCTGGAGGCTGTGGTGAGAGTCTTCAGAAAGGTAGAGACACCCGCCGACGTCATGGTGATCCTTGTTGCCAGCCTCCTTCAGAAAACTACATGCAGATGGTGGAGCCTGATGCTCCAGAAACATGACGAGGCGTCACTTATATGGGAAGACTTCAATAGCATGATCCGGGTGGATTTTTTACCATTTACCATTCGAGCGGTGCGTATACAGGATCTACTGCATCTACAGTAGGGTAGCATGACGGTGGCGCAGTACTCAGGGAAGTTCAGTGACCTCTCACTCTACACCACTGATATGGTACGAGAACCATTCTTCAGGGCCCAAACCTTTGAGTAGGTACTCAGGCAAGAAATCGGAACTTCAATTATCTCTCACAGCATCCCGATGCAGAAGGGGGTGTTGGAGAGAGCCCTATTAGTTGAGAGTTTCCTTGTTGAGCAGTCTACCCCAGCAAGACACACCACTAGACAACATGCAACGGAGTCTTCTACAGCTAGTAGTAGACATATGACGATGAGGTCGAAGAGAACAAGACCTGTATGTGATCGACCGCACGACTCAGGATAGGTTGTGTGGGGCACCCAGAGTGGAGAGAAAGCCAAGCATACCTGGAACAGATAGTGTTACTCCTGCGGTGGACTTGGTCACATGGCACGTGACTATCTGACCCGTCGTGCAGACGATCAAGAAATAGGTTAACGACCTCCCAGGTAGAGGCTGAGGTTAAATTGAGATGGTCCACATGGAAAAGGTGGATGTGGCAGGGAGCTAGCCGTGCAGCTGGTGATGGAAGACGCTTTGAGGTGTTGCCACCACCACTACTAGGAGGTCCACCTCGACCGCAGGGAACATGTGGACAGGGGACAACACAACTTCAAGCAGCTGAATCATATGACCATGGATCTCTAGAAGCAGATAAATAGGAGTGGGACTAGTTCCAGGCTTGGAGGACTTTATTCATTATGATTTTAACTTCGTTTATGTCGTTGTTTGTGGTTGCTTTGTGTCTTTGTACTTTGAGTTTCAGTAATAAAAGACACTTGTCCTTGTGACATTTTCTTGAAACCCTTTTTGTGTGGTTAATACTAATAGGTTCTGGTTAAAACTATTGACTTGACCCTCAGTTTTGAGATTTCTACTGGAGGAGACCTAGTGACTACACACTGATGTCGACAGTGTAACTCAACCCTTAGAGGCGAGAGTAACGGTTGGATCTCTTGGTAGTAGCGTTGAGGCCTTAAAACGACATCCATGACATGAATTAGTATAGTTCATATCAGTATTGAATGTATTAGGCAATGGATGTGGTTCTTCCAGGGGATGAGACCAGATTTCCCTTTTTTTCAAAGGAGAAATCTTAGCGGCTCTTGTAGAACGTAGGCGAAGAAAGGTGAAGTCGTGTCCTTACAATTGGCTAGTCTCACTGATTGTTCGTTGAGAAAACAGTTTACGGTTTACTCCAATCTCAATATCCTCAGGTGTGTCTTCTTTAAGAAGGATCTGAACCTAAGACATCGGCGATGGCTTGAGTTCCTCCGGGACTATGACTCTGAGATATTTTACACTCCTAGGAAGGGGAACATTGTTGTGGATGCGCTCAGCAGGAGGACTGGTATTCATATTCTAGGAGAGGTGACAGAGCTGCTGGCTGCCATACATATATACTTTCTTGGTAGAGATGGTTCAACCTACCAATTGTCTCTAACATTTACTCCTCCACTTCTTTAGTAGAGTATGCGAGGTGGAATACCACGTGGCCCCTCCCCCTCAGTTGCATCAGGTGCACGACGTCTTCCACATATCTCAGCTGAGGAGATGTGTGCATGACACGTCCCACATCATCGACCACGGGGAGCTGGACATCGATTATGGGGTGACATTCATTGAGGTTCCAGTAGGGATTGAGGATCTACAAGTACGGGTCACGCGTGGATGGTCGATTGGTCTGGTGTGCATTTACTGGCATCACAGGAACCTCCAGGAGAGCACATGATAGCGGGAGGTTCAGATGTGTGCTCATTACCTCCTTTTTGTTTCCCTATTATGTGTTGTATCTTTACGGGGATGTAATCCCCTAATACAGGGGTAATGTAAAGAACTAAAAATTTCAAAGAAATTTTTTCATTAATTTTTTAGGAATTTTACGAGTCCGCAGTTTCTGACGGTGTGTGATTCATATGGCCCGGTGTGCCCGGAATCATTTTCTGATGTTTTTTTCGGGTACGTTCAGTAAACATACGTGCATGTTTTTCTATCTTTTGAACCGGTGCTCAGAATTGAAATCTGAGGACACCGATGAACTCACAGTGCCGATATTCTCTTAAGGGGACCTTTACCATAGTTTTGTTTTATACAGGATGGATGTTTTAATTGGGGATTCATTATCAGTTTAAAAATAATAATGTGTTACATACTTTTTGTAAAGGGTGGTTACTTTATCCAAAGAGGAGTTGGAGGTGGGGCCCACACTCCACATAACCACCCATGGGAGGATAATTGTGTGGTGGGACCCACATGTACCCAAACTCTTCAACTCCCTAAGAAACTCCCTTAAACTCTTAAGCTTCCAACTCCCCTCTTTAAATGTTGAACTATCCACCTCCCACATGTTGTCATTCATATGCCAACACCATTAATTAATTAATTGAACTCCAAAATTAATTAATTAATTTATGTGTTTGAATTTTGAAAACATTATGGGAACTTTATATAAGTTAAGCCTTTCCTTTATTTGGGGTTGGCATAATCGTTGGAGAGCCTTTGGAGGATTTGAGAGGACGTGTTCTTCCCATGAAGAACATGAAGAACTTCTTTAACGACCTTCCTCC
Source organism: Viscum album (assembly GCA_963277665.1). NCBI lineage: Eukaryota > Viridiplantae > Streptophyta > Magnoliopsida > Santalales > Viscaceae > Viscum > Viscum album. The sequence continues at coordinate 8,045 of CAUJRU010003011.1, forward strand.
GTGTCAAGGGAGAAGGCACTGTCTACAAGGAACATCACAAACCACAGTGACTCTTCCTCCTATGTTGACTGAACGACATTGTCTTCCGCGACGCTGTTTTCCGCGACTACGATGAACATACCTTGAATAAAGGTAGGGGTCATTATTGATTGATTTAAATCCCCGTTCCTCATCATTTATTGTGGTTCATTGGTAGCTAATTGTTATAATTTATCTCAGAGGTTGTAACACCCCAAGCTTACACGGTATGCTTCTCTTTGAATTATACAGTAGTGTGTGCTGTACACAACATCGAGTTCTAACACATACTACAACCAATCAAACTAGCCGTTATGAATAGTAATATCTACTTTTTTAAATTTTATAAATTTTATATCTCAAAATGGAATTAATTTTTGGATTCACAATATTGAATTTATCCTAGGGTGAAATTTTGGTACTTTTCAGATAACTTTTATATTTTGATGAATAGTGAAAATTACTAAATTTTAATTAAAAAATCTTTTTTAACAAAAATAATTAATAGTGATAAATTATGAATTTTAGTGGTCTTAAAGTATAATTAAAATATATTTTTACCATTTATACAATTTTGGTCATTGGACATATTTTCATAAATTAACCGGACATAAACAAGTGCCAATCTTTTGATAGTTATTATATCTTAAAAACAAGTTTTTTGTTTTGACAGCAGGAATTAATTTTAAATTAATTTCTACCACTTCTGTGTTTTGAATTTGGAAAAATGGATTCCATATTTGGAATTAGGATGTACAATTGTATAAATAGATAACTTTTATTTTTAGACATTTTGAATAATTACTTCGGTAAATAATTTATTTACAATGGTTAAAGGGTAAATTTGGTAAATAAGGGTAACAAATAATATTATAATAAAAATTAATTACCCTGAAACGTGTTCTATAATTATTAGTGGATACATGTTCAACACTGGGCATCTTTGGGTCGATTTTGGGGCCTCATGGAGCCACTTGCAGGTGATAGGGACACATTATATTAATTAAGTTAAAGTAAATACAAAAATGACATAAGCTTATATCTTTTAGAAAAATAATTGTTACATAAGGTTATATATGTTATATTTTCTATTATAAATATTCATTAGAAAGAAAAAACGATTTCCTATATAATTGGATTTTATTTATAATTTTTAAACATTTAAAAAGTAACAATATATATGACACAATAATGATGCATTATTTTCCTTATTAATGAATGAATCAAATAATTGGTATTATAAATGTTAAAATAAATATAATTTGAATGTTTTGATGACATACACGATTTTTATTGGATAATATGACATTTTATTATTTCATAAATGAATATGGTTAGAATTTATATAGTTGTTAAGATGTTGACAAAAATCAATTATTTAGTAGTGTCAAAATTGACATAAATGAGTTTTTAAAACAAATATTATATTATTAATTTATAATCTTTTACTAAAAATCAAAGTTTCAGCCAAAAAACTTATATAATTATTGGTTTATAATTAATGTACCACTTTGGGGTCTCTTGGATGTATATAGTATGTTCATTATCTATATAATATATGAATACAATGTGACATGGTATGTGTGAAACTAATTAACTAAGAGTTAAAACTAAAAGATAAGGTGAATATAATGACCCAAACCTATATAAAATCTATTAGTTGAAATAATTTAGACCCATACCCACCATATAAATTGTATAATCCACCTTGGAGCCATGATAAACCGAATATGATTTTATTATAAAATAATACTTTAAGTGTTTCCTAAAGAGCCCCTCGCCACTCTTATAAAAGGGAACTCCCCCTTCTCATTAATTCACACCTTCAAATCCATTTGGCTCGGCCAGACTCTGACCAAATATCCTCCCAAAATCCCTAAATTAATCCTATAGGCATTAGTTTGAACAAAAATCCATCCTAAGGAGCCATTTTGATCAAATCAAAAGGAAGAACCTGAAGAAGATGTAACGTCTTTACCACCCTCTTAAAACTTCCTTTCTTCTTCAACTTCTTGTTTCCTTGTTATTTCCATTCTAAAATAATAACTACAGTTTCTTATTTATACTATAATGTTATTATAATTAATGAACAAACAAATTTATTATTATATCCATCCCTTGAATGACATGTCACCATACGTGCGTACGTACGGCCTACCGTCTCCACGTTGTGGTGTAATTGTTATTCAATATATTATTATATATAAGGGTATAATAATGATGTATAATTCATTTAAATAATAAATATATCATGATAATGATTCTTTCTATATGATATACCATCAAATTATATACTATTTTAATATCAAAAGAATGATATTGTAGCTCGTGCGTACATACGGACTACCGTCTCCACGAACGCGATGAGATTCATTCCCCATCGTATCCATTCAAGAATAATTTTCACTTGATGGTTCAAAATAATGTTTAAAGACTTAATAACATTCAGGATATGAATATGGTACAACCTATCCATAACAAACATGGATTATGTAACAAAACATATAAAATAAAATGAGTAAGTTAACACCCAAAACGACGATAATACTAAGAATTTATTAACAAAGCAATGTCAAAAGATCATATATGATATCATATTAATATATATGATTGTTGTATAATTTAATAACAATTAGTTCATCATTTTACAGGAGGTTATCCTACCATAAATCAAGGAAATGTACAAGGTAAGTGTTTATTTCACAATCTCTTCATTCTCCAAGGTTGTTTATACATAATTATCTACTGGGACCTCTTTATCGTCCACATACATGTTTCTAAAAAATGTATTTCAGAGCATTCTTACTATTTTACAGAATATGGGTTAAACTCATTTATACCCTTTTTTGACATTTTATAAGATGTTTATAAAGGAATCTTTCCGTCTTTTTCCAAACAAGGTCCTTTTTAACCTTTTCGACATAATTAAGGTAAGAATGACTTTTTTAACTTATACGGAGGGTGTGGCTATTTTTTACCATTATATGATCGTCAAATCTTCCCTTAAAAGCTTATAAGTACATTTTCAAAGTAAATGTATTATTTTATAATTATGTAACCTTTAAATGATTTAAAAAAATATATATTTCTGTCAAATTGTTTTGATTTCATCTATGTCAACACCCTTTGATGGATTTTAAGTTTATTTGAAGATGATTTATTATGATACAAAACATCCATATTGTAATCAAGTTTTTGTGATATGTTTGACTGTGTATGTGCTATTTTTATACCATTCATGGTTTATGGTTATGGTATTGACATTTCATATGCTAGTTTTAATACGAATGTGTGTGATATGTTTAAACCTTTTCATATGAGGAATGTATTGGACTAAGTAAGTGATGGGTGGAGCCCGCTATAGCTTCTCGATGCATAGGTAGGTCTCTAGAGACAACTAGACGTGGAATTTTCAGAGGCCCTTTCCCAATTTGATTTATGGTTTTTGGTGAGTCCTTAATCATTTTAGATGTCTTGGCCGAGGCCTTGACAAAATGTTTTAGAATGTCCAACATTATACATTCCCTCATTATGGAAATAATATTGATGGTTCATGTGGTCATTCAACTAGTAGAATACCCATAATTTTTTTTATTATGGCATTATTTACTCATCTAATATTCTTTTCATAAAAGTATTCATGTGTATTATTGGTAAGGGAGTGTGGTTTCAATTATTTATCATGCTTAATATGTATGTCATTTTCTGATGTATTAATTACCCTTACTGAGCGTTTGAGATCACCCCTTTCTTATGTTTCATTTTCCCAGGATATGAAGAAGTTAGTTATGAGTGACATTGTGGAATAATCTAGGAGGGTTGTATGCTTCTAATTAATTTTTTTTCATATTTCTCTTCAAGCTGTAAAGTTGAACATATGTATGAATCTTGTTTCCAATAATACTAAACTGATCAGTCTTTCGATACATGATCTCCTTATGATGATTCTAATATTATGTAATAATGCATCGACTCTAGGTAACTAGGTTCGGGGCATTACAGTTGGTATCAGAGATGTTTAGTACAATCCGTGGAAACTAGATTTAGATAAACTATAATTAGAGAAAATAGCCCTAAGATAGAATATGAGGATTAGTATAGAGGAACTTCCTGGAATTTTGGTATTTTATAGATTTTGGGAGTTTTCCGAGAAATACATCCCTGTCTGGATACGAGTAGGTAGAGGCGGCTCTGGAAGAGATGTACCTAGGGGTAAAACCCGAAAACACCACATTGATCTAGAATCGAACGGGAACTGGTGCACGAAAACGGGTCTGGCTGCACTCTTGGTTACAATACTGCCAGGGGATATGCTTAGGACAATTCTCATTTTCTTTACAAACCATTATGAAGGGTTATGAGTATATACTTCCTCAAAGAAATTTTTTTTATGATTATGGATTATACCCATAAAATATTGAATTTATGTTAAGTGTTTTACAAGTATGGAATTATGTATTTTGATTCAAAAACTAATCAAGTTTATGCCATTATTTTGAAATGGTGCCTAGTGGAAGAAATGGAATCTGTATCAATGCACGCACTCCATGTAGGGATTTCCCTCTTGCTCAAGATAATTATAGTAGAGCTAGTGATGCAACTGGTGTTGAACAGAAAATCACCATACTGGGACAACTCACTCATGTTATGAATAATAAACTTACCCGTATGGAGCCCCCTGATCCACAGTGTGGAGGATCAATATTAGATTGCTTCATAAGGTAACAACCACCGACATTCAATGGGAGTAAAAATCCATTAGTGGCTGAGCAATATATATAATCTTTATTGAATATACTCCATGATTTGGGGAGTAGCGAAAGGGGAAAAGATGACATGGCAGTTCACCACCTCACTGGAGATGTTGAACAATGGTAGTCCTTGATTGAAAATACAAAGGAAGATTATGAAGTATAAAATATGAAATAGAGGGAGTTTAATGTTATTTTCTTAGGAAAATAATTTTCTCGTGACCATCGAGCAGATATGGAAAGTTAATTTATGAGTTTGAGACAGAAGTAGGATGAGAATGTCACATATTACGAGGATAAAATTACAAGGTTAGCGAGGTATGCTGCAGATTATATACATAACCCAAGAACTAAGATTGATAATTTATTCGATGGGTTAAAACCATTTCTCCGTCGAGCATTAGTATCACAATCCTTAACATCATACGAAGATATTGTCTCGTGTGCAATCAAGACAGAAAAGGAATTATCTAAGTCTTGTTACTTTAAATCAAATCAAGAGAAGAAGAGATCTGATGAACCCTCTGGGAAAGGAAATAAGGAAATAGGGAAGAGGGGTAGAATTTAATTTCTACCCAGTGATAATTGTGGAAGGAAGCACCCTGGTGTCTGTCTAAAATAAAAAGGAGTATGCTAAAAATGTGGAAATAAAGTCCATCTAGCTGGTGATTGTAAAGGAAATAAATATGCTACCGATGTTCGATTCTACAATTTCAAGGAGATGGGACACTATGCAAATGAATTTCCTAAGCGTCAGGAGAACTTACCTCAGAAATGTCCAAGGGATCAAGGCCATGCTTATGCTATCACTACTACTGAGGTAGAAGATCTGAAAGACGTTGTGGTAGGTAATTTAATGGTTTTGTCATGTTTAGAAAATGCATTATTTGATTCTGGATCATCGAATTGTTTCATATCTTCACAGTTTTCAAAGAAAATTAGATATTTACAATTTTATTTAACAAGGGTGTTCTCAGTCAAAACCCCTAAGGGAAGTATCATCATGACAAAGTTTTGTCAATCAGTCCCCATTAAGGCCATAAATGTTCTTTATCTTCTGATCTCATAGTCATACCTATGATTGAATTAGATATAATCCTCGGTATGGATTGGATTTCAGACCATGATGCAAAGATTTATTGTAAGAAGAAGGAGGATACGATTATTGATGATGACGATAAGGAAGTCCTTATCTTTAGAGCAGAATTATCTCCACTTAATTCGTATCCAGATACACCCCCAATAGATCAACTAAATTCAATTATTGGGGAGGTATAGAATGAAATAATTGTGGGTGAGGAAAGGAATCTTCAAATACAGGATGTAACTATTGTGAGAAAATATGTTGATGTGTTTCTGGAAGATTTACCTGGACATCCTCCCAAATGATAAATTGATTTTTCAATTGATTTAATTCCTGGTTGAAGGCCCATATCGAAAACCCCTTATATAATGGCCACTGTGTAATTATTTGAACTAAAGAAACAACTGGAGGAAGGGAGAAAAAAGGGATTTATTCTCCCTAGTGTTTCTCTATGGGGAGCCCCTATCCTTTTTGTTAAGAAGAAAGATGGATCTATAAGGTTGTGCATTGACTAAAGAGAGATCAATGCTATAACAATAAAGAACAAGTATCCCCTACCTCGCATCAATGATTTATCTGACCAACTGCATGGAGCTCAATAAATTTCAATGATTGACCTTCGATCTAGATTCCATTAGTTGTGTGTGATGAAGGAAGAAATTCTGAAGACAGCATTTCGAACAAGGTACTGGCATTACGAGTTTACAGTAATGGCTTTTGGATTGACTAATGCACCCTCTGTTTTCATGGATCTAATGAACAAGGTTTTCACAGAATATCTTGATGACTTTTTAGTGGTATTTATTGATGATATCTTGGTATACTCTAAAAGATACAAAGATTATGAAAATCACTTGTGCATTATATTGAAGACACTGAGAAGACATGAATTATATGGGAAGTTTAACAAGTGTTAATTCTGGCTTCAAGTGATTTCTTTTCATGGCTATATTGTCTCAAAGGATGGAATCTTTGTTGATCCATTTAAGACAAGTGCAATCCAAGAATGGCCATCACCGACGAGTATAACAGAGGTATGCAGTTTTATTGGTTTAGCAGGTTATTATCGACGTTTCGTCCAGAATTTTTCCTGATTGGATAACCCATTAACAAAGCTCACACGTAAAGGGGTTAAATTTTTTTTGGACAAAAGAGTGTGAAGAATGTTTCGAAGAACTGAAGAGAAGATTAGTCAGTGCTCCTATATTGACTCTACCATCGGGGAATGAGGGGTTCGTCATTTATAGTGATGCATCGAAGAAAGGACTTGGTTGTGTTGTTATGAAAAATTATACGGTTATTTCCTATGCATCACGACATCTGAAAATTCAGGAGCAAAACAATCATATTCATAATCTTGAGTTAGCTGCTGTAATCTTTGCTTTGAAGATATGGAGAAATTATCTCTATGGTGAACAATGTGAGATTTATACTGATCACAAGAGTTTGAAGTATATTTTCTCACAGAAATAACTCAACATGAGGTAAACGAGATGGCTTAAACTACTCAAGGATTATGATTGTACGATACACTACCACCCGAGGTAGGAAAATAAGGTGGAAGTTTCTTTGAGCAGAAAGGATCATGGATTTTTGAACAAGATGAGAGTTGAAATGGATCCCATTTTCATGGATCTAGTAATGTTGGATATGGGAATAACCATGGAAGGTGAAACATCGATACTTTTTCATATGGTTGCCAAACCATCTTTACTAGAAAGGATAATGAGTTCTCAGACCACTGATGAAGAGTTTTAAAAGAAGATTAAACCTGTAAATGATGTGAAAATGAGTGACTTTGTGTATGAAGATGGAATTTTGAAGTTTGGGAAGAGACATTGTGTTCCCAATATACCTTATCTAAAAAGATAATTTTTGGACAATGCTCATAGTTCCAATTTCTCTATACATCCTGGGAGCACCAAAATGTATAGAGATTTGAAGGTACATTTTTTGTGGGACAACATGAAGAGGGAGATTGATTATTTTGTGTCAAGATGTATGGTTTTTCAACAAGTGAAAGCTGGAAGGCAACAGCCTGGAAGAGTGATGCAACCTCTTCCCACAACTGAGTGGAAATGGGATAATATTACGATAGACTTTGTCATGGGACTACAAAAGAATCATAGAATGAATGATTCTATATGGGTCATTGTTGATTGTCTTACCAAGTCATCACATTTTCTTATTATAAGGGAGGATTTACCACTTGAACGTCTAACAAGACTATATATTCATGAAGTTGTGAGACTTCATGGAGTACCCCTATCGATTGTTTCTGATCGTGATCCCTGTTTTACATCAAGATTCTGGAAGAGTCTTCAGAAGGCCTTGGATACTGAACTTCATTTTAGCACTGCCTACCACCCTCAAACAGATGGAAAATCAGATCGTACTATTCAAACCTTATAAGACATGTTGAGTTCATGCTCAATTGACTTTCAGGGTATGTGGGATCAATATTTACCTCTGGTAGAATTTTCCTATAACAATAGCTTCCATTCAAGCATTTAGATGGAACCATATGAAGCATTATGTAGAAAGAGATGTCGCACAACAACCCATTGGGATGACGTTGGTGACAGAAAACTTGTATGCCCAGAACTAGTGGAGGAAATGATGGAAAAGGTAAAGGTAATCCAAAACCACATTAAAGCATCTCAAAGTAGGCAGAAGAGCTATGCTGATAACCAAATAAAGGATTTGGAATTCCAGGTGGGAGATCATCATTTCTTGATGGAATATCCGTGGAAGGGAGTTATACATTTTGGTAAAAAAGGTAAATTGGGTCCCAGGTACATCAGACCTTTCTAAATTCTAGAACGAATTGGGGCTGTAACATACTGTTCGGCAATGCCTCCAAATCTCTCCAAAGTTCACGATGTGTTCCACGTATCGCTATTGAGAAAATACATGTCTGACCAAACGCATGTACTCAACTATGAGGAATTAGAACCGGAACCCGATCTATCTTATTGCGAAGAGCCCGTCAGGATTCTTGATACGAGTGAACATGTGCTAAGAAACCGGACGACTCGTCTGGTAAATGTTTTATGGAGAAACCACAAGATGGAAGAGGCAACGTGGGAACTTGAAGAACTTATGATGAAAACCCACCCGAGTCTTTTTATGCAGTAGTATTCTAGAAATTTCGAGGACAACATTATTTCAAGGAGGGGATAATTTAACACACCATGCTTACACGGTACACTTCTCTTTGAATTATATAGTAGCGTGTGCTGTATGCAACATCGAGTTCTAACACACACTACAACCAATCAGACTAGCCATTATGAATAGTAATACCAACTTTTTAAAATTTTATAAATTTTATCTCTCAAAATGGAATTCATTTTTGATTTAGAATATCGAATTTAGCCTAGGGTGATATTTTGGTTCTTATCGGATAAATTATATTTTGATGAATAGTGAAAATTACTAAATTTTAATTAAAAACTACTTTTTTAACCAAAATAATTAATAGTGATAAATTATGATTATTAGTGGTATTAAATTATACATAGAATATATATTTACCATTTAATACAATGTTGGTCATTGGACATAATTTCACAATTAAACCGGACATAAACAAGTGTCAATCTTTTGATAGTTTTTATATCTTAAAGACACGCTTTTTTGTTTTGACAGCGGGAATTAATTTTAAATTAATTTCTGCAACATTTGTGTTTTGAATTTGGAAAAATGGATTCCATATTTGGAATCAGGATGTCCAAATTGTGTATATAGGTAACTTTTATTTTTAGACATTTTGAATAATTTGTCTCGGTAAATAATTTATTTACCATGGTTAAAGGGTAAATCCGGTAAATATGGGTAAAATATAATATTATAATAAAAATAAATTATTATAAAACATGTCCTAACCTTTTTTTGGATACATGTCCGACCATGGGAATCTTTTGGTCGATTTTGGGGCCCCATGGAGCCACTTGTAGGTGATATGGACACTTTATATTAATTAAGTTAAAGTAAATACAAAAATGACATAAGCTTACATCTTTTAGAAAAACTATTTTTTCATAGGGTTATATATGTTATATTTTCTATTAAAAATATTCATTCGAAAGATAAAAATATTTCCTATATATTGGTATTTTATTTACAATTTTTTGACCTTGAAAAATTAAAAATAAATGACACAATAATGATGCAGTATTTTCTTTATTAATGAAAGAATCAAATAATTGGTATTATAAATGTTAAAATAAATATAATTTGAATGTTTTGATGACAGAAAAGACTTTTATTGGTTAATATTACATGTTATGATTGCTTAAATTAATATGGTTCTAATTAATAATGTTGTTAATACTTTTAAAAAAATCAATTATTGAGTAGTGTCTAAATTGACATAAATGGGTTTTTTTAAAAAAATATTATATTATTAATTTATATGCTATTCCTAAAAATCAAAGGATCGGTAAAAGGACATATATAATTATTGGTTTATCATTAATGGACCACTTTGGGGTTTCTTGGATGTATATAGTAAGTTTAATAACTATATAATATAATAATACAAAGTGACGTGGTAAGTGTCAAACTAATTAACAAAGAGTTAAAACTAAAAGATAAAGTTAATATAATGACCCAAACCTGTCTAAAATATATTGGTTGAAAGTATTTCGTCCCAACCCACCTTATACATTGTATAATCCACTTTTGAGCCTTTATAAACTGAATATTATTTTATTATAAAATAATACATTAAGTTTTTCCTAAAGAGACCCTCACCCCTCTTATAAAAGGACACACCCCCTTCTCATTCATTCACACATTAAAAGCCATTTGTCTCATCCATCCTCTTCCCAAGTATCCTACCAAATTCCATCACTTCATCCTAGAGGCCTTAGTTTGATCATAAAACTAACCGAAGGATCCCTTTTGATCAAATCAAAAGGAAGAACCCGAAGAAGAGGTAACGTCTTCACCACCCTCTTAAAAGTTCCTTTCTTCTTCAACTACTTATTTCCTTATTATTTACATTCTAAAATAATAACTCCAGTATCATCTATATACTATTATGTTATTATAATTATGGAACAATCAAATTCATTATTCTATCCATCCCTTGATTGACATGTCACCAGAGTGCGTACGTACGGCCTACCGTCTCCACGTTGTGGTGTAATTGTTATTCAATATATTATTATTTTGATGGGTATAATAATGATGTATAATTCATGTATATAATAAATACAACTTGATAATTATTCTGTATATATGATATACAATCCAATTATATATTATTTTAATATCAAAAGACTGATATTGTCACTCGTGCGTACGTACAGACTACCGTCTCCACGAACGTGATTAGATTCATTCACCATCGTATCCATTAAAGAATAATTTTCACTTGATGGTTAAAAATAAGGATTAAAGACTTAATAGCATTCAGGATATGAATATGATACAACCTATCCATAAAAAACATGGCTTATGTAACAAAACATATAAAATAAAATGAGTAAGTTATCACCCAAAACGACGATAATACTGAGATTTTATTAACAAAGTAATGTTAAAAGATCATATATGATATGATATTAAAATATATGATTATTGAATAATTTAATAACAATTATTTCTCCATTATACAGGAGGTTTACCTACCATCAACCAAGGAAAAGTACAAGGTAAGGGTTTATTTCACAATCTCTTCATTATCTGAGGTTGTTTATACGTAATTATCTACTGGGACCTTTTATCATCCACATCCATGTATCTCAAAAATGTATTTCAAAGCATTCTTTATATTTTATAGAATATGGTTTAATTTCATTTATACCCTTGTTTGAATTTTTATATGAATTTTATAAAGGAATCTTTTCATCGTTTTCCAACCAAGGTCCTTTTTAACCTTTTCGACATAATTAAGGTAAGAATGTCATTTTTTTACGTTATAAGCGGGTGCGGATATTTGTTTCCATTATAAGATCATGAAATATTCCCTTACAAGCTTATAAAGATATTTTCAATATAAATGTTTTATTTTATAATTATGTGACCTTTAAATGATTTCAACAAAAAGATATATATCTCTCAAATAGTTTTGATTTCATCTATGTAAACATCCTTTGATGGATTTTAATTTTATTTGAAGTTGATTTATTATGATACAAAACTTCTATATTGTAATGAAGTTGTTGTGATATGTTTGACTATGTATGTGCTATTTTTATACCATTCATGGTTTATGGTTAAACTATTGACATTTCATATTCTAGTTTTAATACGAATTTGTACGATATGTTTAAACCTTTTTATATGAGGAATGTATTGGACTTAGTAAGTGATAGGTGGAGCCCGCTGTAGCTCATCGATTCATCGATAGGTCTCATTAGAAAACTAGACGTGGACTTGGCTGAGGCCCTTCCCCAATTTGATTTATGGTTTTGGCCGAGGCCTTAATCATTTTAGATGTCTTGGACGAGGCCTTGACAAAATGTTTCAGAATGTCCGGCATTATACATTCCCTCATTATGGAAATAATATTGATGGTTCATGTGGTCATTCGACTAGAAGAATACCCATGATTATGTATTATTATGGAATTATTTACTCATCTCATATTCTTTCCATAAAAGTATTCATGTTTATTATTGGTAAGGGCATGTGGTTTCAATTATTTACCATGCTTAATATTTATGTCATTTTCCGCTCTATTACTTACCCTTACTGAGCATTTGGGCTCACCACTTTCTTATGTTTCACTTTCCCAAGATATGAAGACGTTATTTATGAGTGACCTGTAGGCATAATCTAGGAGGTTTGCATGCTTCTATTGAAATATATTTTTTGTTGTATTTCACTTCAAGCTGTAATGTTGAACATATGTATGAATCTTGATTACAATAATACTAAACTGATCGGTCTTTCAAGACATGATCTCCTTTTGATTATGCCAATGTTATGTAATAATGCACCGACTCTGGGTATCAAGGGTTGGGGAATTATAGAGGGAGTGGTCCAAACAAACATGGACCAACGTCCCTCCGATAGTTCTTGATTGAATGAAGATGGTGGTGGTGCAAGGGCGCCTCTGGTAGAAAGAACCACAGAAGAAACTGCTGGCCCAATTGTCACCGGGTCATCGGAGATGTGTGAGGAACGAGGTCGCGGCCACCACGGGTCGCGACAATACTGGAGGGGCGCAGTACCGTCGCATCACGCCTGGAAGAAGGGGGTCGCGGCGAGGGGGTTTGCGGTTGTCGGAAGAAAGCGCGGCCCCACCGCGCCGCACGGTTGAGGGGTCGCAGCCATCCATGCCGCGGAGGTCGTAGATAGCATGGAACCATCATGCCATACCGGTGGGGAAGTCACAGCTGGCCATGGCAGATAAACTGGAGGTCGGCTGGTAGAGCCGGTGCCGACGAGGGGTGTGCCTGGGCAGAACCCGGATGGGTTCCTTGGAGAGGAAATGGCATCTGCCTATTCCATTACAGGGAGATAAGGGGACATAGCACCCCCCTGAATGATTAGAGCAGGCCCCGCAGGGTACCGCTGCCACCTGGTCTCCCTCACCAGGAGGGCTTCACTACCCCCAGCCGCTACGGGCTAGGCCACCGCACCATGCGGGCCGAGCCACCGTGCCACGCCAGTCGGGCCACCGCACCACACGGGTCGGGCCGGCGCCCTGGGCCGGGCCACCATGCTAGGCCAAGCGACGCTTGACGGGTCGAGCCTCGCCCGCCGATCCGGGCCGCTCCCTACTGGGCTAGACCCGGTTCAGGCCTACCCAGGGCTGGTTGGGCCGGGTCGGACCTGACCGAGACTCCCCCTCTTTAGGAAACATTCGGGTTGTCACCCATAACGTGAGTTACGAACCTTCGATCGATGCACCATCAGTTGATTTGGATTCCATCGATCGAGACAGTCGTTTTGGTATATTACACTGAAAGTTTTCTCTATGTTTCGGTTTTTCCAGGATGGTTCAATCTCGTAACCAACTGGGCCCTCAGAGCGGAAATGCTTATAACTTAAGGACCAGACATCCGATTGACGTGTCATAAACTACGTTGGTTTCCTTTTGTTGAGAAGTTTCTTTTTGGCATAATATAATTGATTTTCGGACATAGTTGGTGTATGGTCGCATTGTTTTGAGCATAAAAACCAACCGGGCCTCTAGAATGAAAATACTAATAACTCACAGACCGGGCATCTGATTGACGTGTTGTCTGTTGAATTGAGACCCCTATGATGTTTTAGTCCTTTGAGATACTTCCACCTTAGATTTTGTGACGTATGGAGTATCGACCAGTAGCTCGTGGAGTAGATCCTCTGGGAAACAAGCAGACATAGTGTGGAGACCTTATTGCTGTAGACTTGACGACTGCTTTATCAATTCGACTCATACTGATTTGATTAGCCTAGTGGACAGAGCACCCGGTTTGGCGGCAGACCCACAGTGGACGGAGTGCCTGGTTTTGCAGAAGACCCATGGTACTCGATAGGAGGAGAACCTGTGACAACTATTAGGGGGAGTTCCTGGGTTGGCGGCAGACCCACAGCAGACGGAGCGCCCTGTTTGGCAGTAGGCCCGTAGTACTCGACATGAGGAGTACCTCATCAGTCTAAGGATTGTGAGTACCACCTTAGTGTCATGACCGGGCCACTATACTCGATAGAGGTGGAGTTCTCCATGAGCCATGGTTTCGTTAATAAAAATCCTGGTTTGAGCTGAGTCAATGACCATTGTGTTTTCCTCACGATTCAGATGGGTTACTTGATAACGTAGGTAAATGTATGGGCATATACATAATTAATGGTTATCTGTTGAAATATTACTTTGTGGTTTACCCATGTTGGGTTTTTGTAAGACCTTGAGGGTCTCGGGGACCCTACTGAGTATCGTTATACTCACCCCTACATGGGATATTCCCGCACCTCATTGTGTTGAATGAAAATGATAGACAACGCTGACAGAGGCCGAGAGCGCCAGGATAGAATGATACCAGGAGGAGGACCTTACGACGTATCAGTACATTGTTTAGTCTGAAGGAAGTGGAGTGCTGAGGAGGCCATATATACCTACCCTTCAGGTAGGAACCCTAGAGGATGATCCATGAGCTACTTTCACCATTCAGTTGTTTGTCCTTTTTTAGTTGTACTTGCTTTCAGTTCTAAATGCACTTTACAGTTGGGCTTGTATTCTGGCCCCCTTTCCTTTTAGTACACTTTTTATACAGCTTTTACATAGTGTTTACGTCCTCTTGTACTTCGGTTGTTTGTGTATACGATTTATAAAGGCAATGCCTTCCCAGTTATGGGAAATTATGCCTTTGGTGCAAGTCGCCAGCCCCTGACCTATGGAAGGCGGGCTTGGAGTAGTCATGATGCAGGCACCGGGGGACGGGTCGTGACAAATTGGGAATTATTCATATTTATGTGGCATCCTATATTCACATCTTTGGGAGATTGTATTGATCCTTAGAATTTAAAATTGTCATTAATATGTGCCATCACTCATGCACTTAGATTTACTGACAAAAACTATGATACTATATGTTCATAGGAAATAGAGTACATTGGGTGTGTCATGAATGACATGTTATTAATTGATATGTTGGGAAAGGATTTATCCCATGAATATTTATGGAAGATGATATGTCATCCATATAATTAAAATTGAGCTATCATAACAAATTTCATATCCATGGTGTAATGACGTGTTTATTTCAGATAGTAAATGAAATAAATATCCAGAATATATGTTGATGACATGGATATTTAATCTTATTGATGAGATATTGTGACCAAAATATAATATTACACAGTAGGCATTTATATGTGGGTTTTAATGTTTTGACATAGAGTTCTTTCTCTTAGGTGCCTGGACCTGTTTCTAGACAATAATCATTATTATTAGAAAAATTAGTATAGTACTACTGTGAAATAAACCTAGAGGGTCACACACTAAGTGTTTCTATTGACCTCAGATTGATTCAATTTGAATTAAATTAATAGAATAAATTTTATTCTCAATACCTATGAATAATTTATTCATGTTTTATTGATCACAAAAATATTGAATAAATATATATTCTTTGTATTGTTAATAAAATACTAATTTTATTTAATAAATAATTAAAAATATATATTTTATAGTTTGTAATTAGCGATTTATTTTTCAATTAAAAAATTAATTAAATATTTATCTAGGTATTCCAAAAATATCAAGAAATATAAGTGGGATGAGATAAGAGGAGCATGTGTTGATCACCACTAGAGTGATTATACACTTGTATCCTCATTGTGAAACAATGGTAACCCAAAAGGGGTTTCATATGATCAGAAAATTCTCCATCAAATAAAGATGAAAATATGAGGTAATTTTCCTACCAATAAAATTTAAATTGATTATAAATTTAAGGTGGAAGGATCCTCCTTGGGTTTTGGTTTTATCTATGAAAATATTCGATTGAAAAAATCCCATTGGTCATGAAGTGACATCTCAAACTTTTGGAAAATGATCCATAAAATATGAAAAAAAAACTTTTTGTGATTCTCCCTCCAAGGCACAATTTATAACATTGCCTGATTTTCATACCTAAATACTATATGTATTAAGAAGAATATTCTATACAAAACAATATTGTCCATGCCATAACCCAAATGGTTTCCTATATTTGGAGAGTATATATAAAATATTATTATTCTATGAATGATATTGAACATCAGCAATAATATATTCCATCATTTTACTCTACCTAAGCACACCCTACTAAAAAAATTCTTCATAACCTAGGGAAAGGAAACTTAATAATATTATGAGATAAAATTCTCAATAAAGGTAATCAATGTAGATATGAATCGATGATCATGTTAAAGATTAAGATAATATAAAGGTAAAATATCATGAAAATAACAAAACAAATTTATACATAATATTAAAAAGATCATAAAATTTAGTTATGGTACAAAACATTATCATATCAGAATACATGAATTAGAAGAATTAGAAATAATCATAAATCAATTAGAAACCATAAGTTCATGTCATAAATGTGCATGAAACTATCAAAAGTATAGAAATCATATCAAATTTAAATGTTTAATACAAATATGATTATATTATGAATCAACATATGTTTCCCATTGTGGATAAATAACATCAAATATTTTTATATTTAAAATCAAGGACATTGACATGATTCCCAAAACAGATCAATCACATCGAATATTTTTCCATAAAGATATCATGCAATATAATACATTACCCAATTCATTTGGGGAGATATATGTCCCAACCATAACATAATTAAAATAATAATTATTATATCAATTAGATCTTAAAACATTATTCATATCAGAACCCCAATAAATAAATGGGCTTCCTAAACACTTCATCAGTGCATAACCGATGGAAATCATATTCATAAAAACTTTTTATCATAATCAAAATCCATCCATAGAAAGAAAAATGTTTATATCCTTGGATCATAATACCAATAAATATTTTCTATAATATTGTACTTTTTTTGGTTTATGAATAAATAAAACACTAAATTATTATTAAATATTTCTTTAAGAAAATACCCTTTGAAATTAAAAAATCAAATTTTAAAGTATAAAAAATATGCACATAATTTAATGTCATTATCATTGAAAGAAACCTTGTAAACTTGTATAGGAAACATCAATGAATTTATGATTATTTATAGTGGTAAATTACATTTATTTAATATAAGTTACAAATAATCATCCAAAGATTTAGTTTGAAAATTTACCAAGTACATATTTTGGAAAATAATGAAAAAAGTTTCCTTTCAAACTGTTTAGCTAAAAATAAATCATATGTAAAAATGATATGAAAAATATCATAGGATAATATTAAAAACCCTTATTTAAAATATTTTAAAAAATTGTATTTGGAAGAAAAATATTCACTAATGTTGAGTTAAAAATAAACAATCCTAAATTTTTGAAATATTATTAAATAGAACTATTAACACTTTGGTAAATTTTTAATCATAAGCCCCATGAAATAAATAAAATTACATGGTTATGTATATCTCATAATTTTAAAGTTAATATTTTTAAAATAAATTTATGGGTTTAATATGCGCCACAAAAAAGAATCAAGTGGTGAATACGGCATGTGTCACACTGAAATAATTCTTAGATCAAAATCACTTACCTCATGTATCATCTTTCCTAATTCACGTTCAAACCTCCTTCATAAAATATATTTATTTATTATGTTTGTAGTTAATAACAATATTCGTATCTATTAAACTATTTATGATATATTTATGACATCTTATCTCCCAAATAATGATAATTTTTATTAGAATCCCTTTTCAGGGTGATAAATGATTCATTTTACAAACATGCATCAGTTTGGAAGTCTCGATCATTATATATTGATCATGGTTCCATAATTTCCAAAATTATAATCATGGAATAAAGATAATATGTAATAATTATATAAATATGTATCATCATTTATAAAAAATAGAGATATAAAAATAAATTGCATATTTTATCGTGATAGTAGGTCATGGATATGAATGAACATTTTATCATTTTTCAACGGATGGAATGAATGTAAGAAAAATAATTATTAACCTTTTTAGATCATTTTTATTTCATATATATCATATATACTCACAAAATGCATCCTCATTACCATCCAAATTATATATGAATGAAAAAAATCACATCACTTCATGGAGGTGGTAGTCTACACGTATGCATGAACGAAATTATCATTTCCTAAATAACTAGATGGTAAGAAGGTAGATGTAATATTAAAATTTGAAAAGATTAAAAATTTAATAAGTATCTTATATAAATATTAAATCCATCATAATACACATCCATAAAATATGGTTATGAAAAATTAATTGTGTCCTTACCTGGAGATGGTAAGACATACGTACGCACAAGCGATACTTTCACTTCTCATTTAATGGGAAATAGGTATTAAAATATATTTTTTTATAATCATAATTTCATTTCATCAAATTAAGGATACTGAATTTAATATTTTATTATAAATATAAATTATTTAGAGGAGGAATGTAATATTGGAAAGGATAAATACATGTTAAAGCAATAAACTCTTCATTGAAACGACACCTTTAGATCTCCTCTAAAGGCTCTATGGTTTGTAATTTAGGAAAAAGAAAACATCTAGGATATTTATAGGGACGTCAAGGTGGGAAATTGGTGTTGGTTTGTCTATATAATTGGACGATAAATGGTAAATTTATGAAATAATAGAACATATTATAGTAACATTATCTTAGTTCAAATTTTTTATGATTTTTATATGAATTAAGAAAATATAATTTTGAAAAAATATCATTATTTTTAATTTTTAAATTATATATTTTATTTAATTTTAAATACCTCGAGTAATAGAGGGAATTTGATTATATTGATTTCACACCTCCCTAATATTTCATAGAGATGTCAAAAATTTATATGTCTCATTAAGTAATTCAAATGATATGACTTTTAATATTTGTAAATTCATTTATTATATTTTATCATTTATCGAAGAAATAATGAATCAGTGTAGCCTAAGAAATTAAGGTCATTATATAATTACTATAAAATAAAAACAAATTTATATAATTAAAGTAGTTTTATTATTCTCATAATAGACACTTAGATTCATTCATAACATTCTTTTTCCCCTATGTGTAAATAAAATAGATATTAACAAAGCATGAAATTCTAGAACATTCATTGATTTAAATAGTATATCTGTAATTTTCATTGAAAAGTACTCATTAAAAACATAGAAGCTAAAGTGATTAGGGTTTAATTATATTCATCCAATAGGAATTTTATAAAACATTTTGGACTTATCACTTATTTATAACCACGATTATCTTAATTTACCCTTTACCGAGATAATAAATTTTAAAACACTTGTTATTCATTTTGACAAAAATAAAAGGGGTATATTTAAAATAATTATACACTACGCAAAATATGATAAACAATTATTTTAAAAAACATTTTGAATCATAAATCAATATTTGTTTTTATCCAATGAATTAAAAAATATTAATTTAATGTTTAAAAAATTTATTCTGGAAAATAATTTACAAATTTCATGAGAATCATTCACCAATAGTGACTTATTTAATTTATTAATGTTAGAAAGAATTGTGCTCATAAAAAGAATTTATAAAAAATAAAATTATTTTCAAATAATGTTTTATTTTTATAATAGATTTTTTATAACCAATTTATTAATTTTATGAATGGGTGGACCATATATTTTTCATAATTTATTTATTAATATTTATACATGTCAATTCAATGTCTATGTGAAATAGACACATAATTTTTTGATAATGTTATACAGTTCTTCTAAAATAAGTTTTTAATTTACCACATGAAATTGAAGATATAAATTAATTAAATGGGAAATATTTCATAAACATAAGTTGTGGTAGACTAATGTGGTGCCTAAAACCTTCACTTGCCTCAAATCATAATAAAAGTATATTTCTTAAATAATTTAAAGGGAATGTGGAATTAAATGTATTTAATATTAATATATGAGTAAAAAATAATAGGTAAAAAATATGGTGTTAATTTGAAAACAAACACCATTATAAACAATATTTAAATGGTTATAAAAAGTATCATTCAAAATAGTGGTTTAAAGAATCAGTTACTGACTTTGAGAAAAGAATAAATATTGAATTTTCATTGGAAACATAGCTAAATGAAAATGGTTATCCCTAAAATATTCATTTAATTATTGAAATGTTGAAGTAGAATAAATACTTTAATTGATTGTTGCATAAAAGTGTCAAGGGATAAAAAATTTACCATTAATCATGTTTTATTTTATAGAAGGCATTTAAAAAAATGTACATAAGGAATGTATTACCCTGAATATAAAGAGATAATAATCAAGTTATATATGTAATAAAAATATATACCAAATTAAGAATAATTATATAAAATAAATTAGAGAGAGATAACGTTATTTTGAGAGATAAAGTTAATAACGCAAATAAAAAGGGTGGTTCGGAGAGATCTCTTAGCTTATGTTCCAAAATCATTCTCCAATTTCTGATAATGTCTTAAATAATAATATTAGTTATATTAATTATTATATTCAGAATCTTTTACATATATAATTGATTAAATATAATTTTTTTATGTTCATTTATAACCATTTCAATGAGTTAAAAATTTTAATTTCTCTTTTCTGAGAGTTTTCTTTTTCGGGTCCCATGGTCGGATCAGTTGTGTATAATTTTGGAAGTTCTTTTAAAATGGGAATAAAAATACATAATTGAATTGAAATGAAATTAATTTCCATTTATATATTTTAATGTTCCCAAATGGTCATATGTGATATAATCTATTGATGATTCATTTAGTAAAAAACGTTAATGTTATATGGTTAGTTAATTTTTGTGGTTTTACCAACCATCGTGAAATTGTTACTTTTTATTTAATATTACAGTAATACATTCATTTCAGAATATTAAATAAGTTATAATATACTTATTATCATCTTACATATCCATAATAATATTTTTATAACTAATATTAATGGATGTAATGGAAATCATAAACATATCAACCATGGAGAGGGTGAACCTACATAATAAGAACAATGGTTTTATTTTTAGAATATGAGGATAGAAAAGATGACATATGGTAGATATTAAACTATCCATATAACATTCCAAAATTTACATGATACATGACATATTATTACATGATTGATGAGGGAGGTGAGGATAAAGTAGAATAAGAAAAGAATATAAAAGAGGAATTTTGAGAATATTATATCTTGAATGTCGTCTCCTTGAAAAAAACCATTAAAGAAATTGGAATTGGTCTTTTAGTGAATGTATCAGCACTAGTACATGGTTAATAATACTATTAATGTAATTGTTTATAAATTTTGAATGCTACAAGTCTTATATGTTATTCAGATAAGGGGTTGTGAGGGGTTTTATTTATAAAGGGAGAAGAAGGTTATTTTTAATATTATTATCATTAGTCTATTATTTTGGCCCAAGAACACTAATATTATTGATTCTAGTGAATATATATAGTAAATGGTGCATGTATGTACAAAATAATGGGGTTACTAAATCATCAAACACTAAAAAATCATTTATCTAGCTTATAATATTAAATATCATATTTTGTTGTATTTCACTATTCACCAAAAATTCATCTATTTTAATAAAATACCAAAATTTCACCTAAATAAATTATTCAAATGTTGGATCCAAAAATTAAATCCATTTTATGAAACGAAATTTTTAAAAATGGAAAATTTAATTTTTAAACAAATTTATCAATTGTTTGAAAAATACCATTTTTATTAAAATGATCAATGTTCCAACCCAAGGAATAATTAATATATGGTCTCATAGAATTATATTATAATTATAATACATAATAATATTGATTTATAAACCCATTTTATGAAAATAAAATTTCTTATAAACCATTATATTTGTTTTTAAAATGAAATTAAAACATATATGTTCTACAAACCATAAACACATATTTTATAATTAAAATCTTTCAGTTTCTTTTATCATGATATAAATATGTCATATTATCATTTTATAAGATATTTCTATATTAATTTACATTTTATTAGATGAGGATACTATTATAATAGTCATGTTACTATTCCAAATTTTCATATTACTATTCCAAAGGTTAGGTTTGAGATGGTTATATGTGTTTCCTAATTTCTATAAATTCATCATATTTCATTCAATATTAATTCACATATATTTCCTCTTAAGGTTATATATTTTCATTTTCAAAAGGATGATAGGATTACTAATATCCAACATCATTGTTTCCAATAGAAACATTTTCATGATTGGAATCATTATTATTTAATGGTTTACAATAGGTTTTCTTCATGGAACAAGATACACCCAACAGTTATATATCTATGATGACTCAGGTACCTGTTTTCCAAAGGTAAGATCTTCTTTTAAGGTTTTGGATAATCATTCTTAGTAAGTCACATTGTTTTAGAGGATGGGAGGTCGGGCTCATCACACCCTTTTGGGGAGAATTATTTCATACTCTGGTAATCTCTTATAGATTTAAGATATTTTTCATGAATACTTTATTAATTCCCATGTATGATGTGAGCCACTCGATAATTAATAACCAATTATTAGAATATATTAAATTTAGAATCATCTATATATATCTAAGGTTCTTTAACAATGGAGGTATTTGTATGTACCTGAGGTTATCAGTCAACAGTATCACCTTATATAGAAATTAGATATTCATTAGTTATCATGATGCTGGTTTTCTAGCGTAGTAGTGGGGCACTCTAGATTTTATTATCATTTAGGGAGACCAATTTTGTTTTGATAATGGGGTTAAACCCATATGATGGGATTCTTTTGTACCTTTATAAAAGGAAAGAGATCCCATGTAGTTCAGTGCTGCCTAATGGGGCACATCATACCTTATAAGGTCATGTGATCATGATCCAACCATATAGGTAAACATCATGTGAAAAGGACGTCTAGGTTGAAGGTTACCAATAAAATTTTGTATGGAACTTATGGTGAATAATCCCAGGGAATAAAAAAGGGATTTGAATTTCTAAGTTGAATTAATTTCTATTGGAAATGTGACCATAGATGATAGGGTGTATTCTATGCGTTGAATTTATACCTTGTGGAGGCTTCCAACATATCCCATTTAAATGGTAATAAAACCCAACATAATTTGGTTGGGAGTATCTATGCCTATGGAGTCCCCCAAAGGTTTGTCTCGTAGGGGAGTATGGCCCTTTGAGTGGATGAGGTTGGGGTTTACTCTTAATGTGGATTCCCTGTGGTGATTTTTAGGTTTTAATATGGTATTTCTCTTAATAAGTCATCCCATTGAGCTCATTCCCTAGTTAGGAATCCAATATATCCTAGTTATAGTAGGAATCTGAGTTCTCATAGTTCAATAATGGTGGATTACATGTTGAGGTTGTCATTGATATGTTCGATTGGGGCTTACTATTGAGGAGGATTACCAAGAATATTTTGGATCATGTGTGTTTTATAGCCATCATAAAGCTATAATTCCACATGATTCATGGTTAGTGTGATAAATAAGAGTAAATTGAAAATTTAAAAAAACCAAAAAATCCACTACACCATGAGGTTGGGTGCATGAACATGAGGACTCGCGCTTAAGGAGGAACTCTAAAGGAATTCCATAGGAAGAATCAAAGTATGATACCATTACAAAATATTAATTTGATGATGTGGATTCCATGATCATGGTTTTTTAAGGAGGAATTATAAGACCTGACAAACTACACACATATAATCCTTCATTGGTTGAAGAGGTTGGGGTGATAGTGGAGTTGGCCAAGGGTACGATAGTTCCCTCTCTTCACATTACCCTCGAATGTGTATAGGTAGGGTAAAACAATGAAGGAAGGAAGAGAGAGATATAGTAGATGACTATAGTGCACATCCCCTATCAGAACCAGTTTCTAGGAGGAAAATAGGAGTAAGAGTGAATCCTCTTTCATGAAAGGATAGGGTTGTAATCCATGAAGGATAATTGATTATTAGGTATATAGTGAGGGACGAGGATCTTGTTCCATGTTTAAAAGAAAATAAAGCCTAAATTTCATCCTCACCTCTAGGAAATTTTGGCTCTAGTTCTTAAAGAGGATAAGGGGAGGACATGGTCCTAATCCTAGAATCCAAGATCCAGAACTCCATGAATATATCCATTGGGTAGGGGTCCTCATGACCATGGATATACACACTCACATGGACCCCAAGGTCCATTATTAGAAACATATACAAGCATATAATACCTATGGATATAGGAATACACACCCAAATAGGGTAAACACTAGTGTGCCAGTCTCCATGGGTGTGCACATCTAGAGGATTGGATGGAGGTTTCTACTTTTTCCCTCTACGGAAAGGGATCCAAATTATGAGGGGTCCAACCATGGATGGATTTAAAAAAGGCATAATGGTTTTCTCATTGAGGATAGAGGATTTAGAGAACAAATAGAGGGTGACATAGAGGTTTCTCTATATTGGTAGGCCAGGGTGTATCAAGCAAGGCTCGGGCAGGGGGTTCCCTATATAGTCAGTTCTAGGAGATTTAATAATGCCATGGGCGATGGATCACCTTAGCCACTACACTTGGGGGAGACCTCCCTCATGCTTTAAAGGGTCTCCATAGGTTCTCCTTAAAGGGGCTCCCAGATGTTCATGGTTAAGGAAAGGTACCTCGAACTAGTTTTCATTAACCATGGGTTGAGAAAGTTCCAATAATTGGTATTGTTTATTTTTAACCGTTGAAAAAATTTAGTTTCATGCTACACGTTTAATTTCCTCTTCTTCAGGTTTTAGAAATATACCTATAAGTGTCTAGAAGGATTCAGAGAATGACTAGGGTGAGAAATGATTTAGGAGGACTTTTTGAAATCTCATCTATAAAATTGAATACCCCATGGTTTTATTATAATGAAAATATGGATCCCTAGCTGATAGAGGTACTCTACACATGTGTCTTTCCCCGGCCGATCATACAGGTACCCTAGGTGATGACCGGGTTTTTGGGTACCTGGGAAATTTAATTTGGAAGTTTTTTGGCCCTTTTCCTTCTTGATTTCTATTTCTCTCTTCTCTATTATATATTTCCCATTTACACCTTTTCGTCCATGTTAAAACAAGGAGTGTTGAAATCCCCCCTAGGATTGGATCCAATCGAAAGAAGAGGGTTTGATCTTGAGGGAATGTGATGAAAAGGGTGGATGGATTGCCTATTTTAATCTGCATTGGTCATTCATGCAATTAATCCATGTTGGTAGTCCATGATAGTATTCCATGCTGGTAGTCCATGCTAGAAGTCCATGAATATCTTCTTAGTGGTAGTGATGCGTACATGGGTCATGCAAGGGTACTTTCTCATCTATAAATTTTGTTCTACTTTCGAACGACAACTCTCACAACATCGTAATTTTTTTTCTGGCCACACTATTCTCCAACAAAGACCCTTTGCTAATGCTTTTTCACTAAAATAATAATTCATGATGCCACAATATGTATCCATCTTCATGATGCACATGTGATGGTGAGTAGTTTGTGTAGGGACCATGGGAGATTTTTCTGAGTGTGGAACTACTGCGGGGGACCTAAGACATACACCTATGAAAGTTAATGTCTTTTCCATAATTTAAACATTTCTATAATATTTTTGAAATTGATACTCGTGTAATATTGAAAACTAGATGCTTCTTTGCATCTTCCATGGATTTTAAAATGACAAATGTTTCTTATAAACAAGTATGAATGTTCCTTGAATATATGAGGGAGGTTTTAGGTCAATATTAAAAAGATGCTCATAGTACCATTTTACTTAATTTGGAAATAAATATAATTAAATATAACCTCAACATTCCTAAAAGTAATTAGAAACAAATTTTTGGCCACCTTCACCTGAGTGATGTCCGGATACCAGCTTCGACGAATTATACTCATCTTTCTTATTTTTAAGAATACATAAATTTCACTATTTCCAACTTTTCTAGAATGGGTGCATATATTAATTTCAAGACATCATCTATATCATCTATCATGCACCATAGACAGTGCTCTCTGAATCTAAAGCCACCGATACCAGAATGGAATTCGCAATATTATCCATATTTCATCCATGATTCCCAGAATAATCAGTCAATGGGTTGGAAGAAAAAATGGGATTTCTACCTGGGAGTGGGTGTTAAGACTACATGGATTTCTGTGTATTGGGTTCATCAAAATTGTGAATATTTCAAGAAGTAACTATAAGACATCCAAATTTATGAGGCGATTTCTGCAAGGTAAACTTGTGTATATAAGAACTCCAAATTCATTCCAGGTCTATTATGTTGGTGCAGTCTACATGAAATCTTTTCCCACTGGAGGCATGGAGAAGATGGTATTAGCTTATGGTACTCCACAAGATATCTAGGTCTCTAGTACATGGATAAATTTATGATGAGTTAATACCCCCAAATGTGACATGGTATGATGCTTGTAGGACTCCACCTATGGTGTGTGAGCTTCTGAAAAAATTACAGGGTATTAAGAAGGAAGTCCCTCACCTGTAGGGGGATATCTATCCAGAGGCATGGATGAATGCCTTCCTGAAGCCAAATGGGAAAGGTCCCATTTGAAAATTCCCAACTTGGTTTCCCAATATGGGGAATTGGAGTGCTCCTGATATATTAAAGATGACTTTGGAGAAAGGGGAGTACAAAAATGGGTGTATAAGCCCAAATTCATCAATCATTCAAAGACATGCATTGAGGGATTTTTAGCCATTTGTCTAAGAGCCTATCTATTACTAGTCAATGATTCCATGAATGGAATAAAGTTGGGAACATTTGTTTTGGAATCCAATCTGGCATAGAATAGGCGTTTGGGGTTTGAAATCCCCTTCTTGGTGAACAATTATTGAGGCCCTTTACATGTCCATATGGGGAAGGCCTCATTTCAAATTTCAAGGCCATTCCAAGTACTATGTGGATGGATAGGGCTCAATTTAAATCCTTTTCCATTTTAAGAGGTGTCAAGATTCATGGGATCCTATATTGACCGCATGTTCAAGTTGTGTATGGTATTATTCATTTGACACTAAGGCCATGTCAGATTCTATAGGGGTTGATCCTATTGAAGGAGTTCAACTATTTTCCACATGGGACCCGAACTACTTGGAGATTTACTAATGAAGGGAAGGTTAGTACTGAGATGAGGTAATATATGATGGCCTTTATAGAGGGTGTTTTGGGTGGCTCGTGTTGATAGGGAAGTTATATGTGAGGCCTATGCTTCATATAAGATTACATAACAATTCAAGTGCTTACAAAGAATATCTGTATCTCCTCTATCACATGCTTTACTAGAAAATAATATTTTTGTAGCATGACAACTAGGGATGCTTACATCCATGTAGATGGCATATGTGGTTTTTAACCTTTCTATAGTGTGTGTGGCCAGTGGATTGACTTCATGGTATGTCAAGTCATGAATTACAACATTCCTAGAGTGAGTATTACTTAGAGATATTAATCTAATTGGAACTAGACCATTCTACAATCATGGAAAATGGGATAGAATGGGTTCTAATACTATTGAATATGTTTTCCCCATAGCATGATGCTTCATCTCCCTTATATGGTGCTGATGATGAGGTCCTGAGTTCACCCAAATGACTTCAGGAAAGGTTTAGTCTGCTGGTCATAATCAAAAGGGCTACAATAACATAGATTTTACCAAGATGGTCAAGTCTCCATATCTTTGATGACAACCCGGTTTCATTTCATCATCCCCCATATACGACAGAGGGGGTAGGCAATCCTATAATACCAGGGATGTTGAATCATCTTTAGGGAAGACCATGACAGCTTCAAAAATCATATGAATTGGGGAAGTGAGTGTTTGGAAAAAATTTCCTCTCATGCTGAAATCATATTGGAACTCCTTTATGTTGTTCTGGAGATTTGAGGGATAATATATACATGATCTCCCCCAAATCATCACTTTGAAGACAATCCCAATGAGGTGAGGATTTTCATTTGAGAGTCAGGTATGCTCATTTATGCAACTGACAAACAGATCCCGACCACAAGGTAGTCATCAGAATTGATGAGGCGGGGCGCTGATTAAGGGATTTACCATTCATCTTTCATGGAATTATTTGATTATATCAATCCCAAGGATGTAATACCTGTTTTTCTCATATCTTCTATTTTTATTCATTGATTTAATCTAGAAGAGAGCACTATTGCTGAGGGCAATGTCATTTTGATTTTAAGCGGCCTGGGAGAAAATCAACTACGATTCCCATACCAAAAAATGTCCCAATTTGTATCACTATAGGGATTGATGAATCCGCTCTTGAATATGGGATACCATTCCCAGGGAAGTAAAAAAATGGAGGTTGCGATGAAGGAGGAATCTATATTTCCCCCTCGATTACCTATCTTTGATGAGGTTGATGCTAGCCCCCCCACAATCAATAAATAATTAGCATCGGATGATAAAATATATTGCTCAAGACTGCATTAGTAGTGGCAAGCCATCACATCACCATTAATTTATGCTTTATCAAAATCATAAGTCAAAACCACATTGAATTACAGAATCTCCATCTCTCTCTTCTATTAAGGACCTTATTATGAGCATCCATGAAGTGAGAATGGTGTGATGGACCAAGCACGAATCCCTATTGGTGAATCACCTCACCTAGACAATAAATGTAACAAGGATTGAAGATATGTAATCTTCTATGGTACCATTCCTACCAATATAGGGAGGGAGGAGGATTATCATAATGTTAAAGGAATATAATAAGGCTTTACAGTCCATCTACTGATTATTTCCTTATGATATTTTAGGCTCATCCCATGCACCATATGACCATGCATCAACTGATGCTGACCCTACAGATGTCCACTATGGGAAAAACATGCTTTTGTGATGGGCTATTTATGACGAGATTAATTATTATCGCAAATAGTCCATCCCAGAAGTTATTTGTGATGAGTTTTTGGATCCCGCCACAAAAAGTAATGTGTGGTTTGGCGCGGGTTGTGTGCCAAAGCGTGCGAAGGTTATTTGTGACGGGGGGATCCCCCCGTTGTAAATAGTGTGTCAGTCACAGTGTTTTTGCGACAGGACCAGTCTCAAATTCTGGATGTGGTAAATGGGTTTATGCGATGGGAGGTTGTCCTGTCGCAAAAGGTGTATCAGTGGGTCACTTTTTGTGATGGGCCCCGTCGCAAATACCCTTTTAACCACCGATAGCAATTAATGTGGGTGAAGGTATTTGTGACGGGACAAATCACAAAAGGAACCTTTTGCGATGGTAGTCCCACCGCAAAACGTTCTGTCGCAACTAATCTAACCTATATATACCCCCCTACATTTTTCTTTCTCTTCCCCTCATTTCTCACTTAATGTCTCTCTTTAAACTCTATTTCTAGAGTGAAAAGTTCACTGACTTTGTGTTTTTTATGGAGAAGTTTTGATGTTTCGTACATCAATATGAGATCAAGTTTAAAGGTATTTATATTTTATTTAATTTACTATTTATTTAAAATTTTTATGTTAATATTAATTATTGTTGAATAGTGGTAATTAAATTAGATTTAAATTGTTTTGTTATCTCTATTTATTTGTAATAATAAATTGAAATTATTATAATTAATTCTTAATAATTATTAATAATTAGGAATAAATAGGAATAATTATTAATAATTACTAATAATTAGGAATAATTCAAACAATTAGGAAAAATTAGGGATAATTAGTAATAATTAGGAATAATTAGGAATAATTAGGAATAATTAGTAACAAATTGGAATAATTATTATTAATTAGTAATAAATTGTAATAATTAGAAATAATTAAAAATAAATAGGAATTAAAATAAATTAATAGTAATAATTAGTAATAATTAGTAATAAATCGGAATAATCAGTAATAATTAATAATAATTAGTAATAATTAGTAATAATTAGTAATAAATATAAATAAATAGGAATAATTAATAATAAATAGGAATAATTAGTATTAAATTGTAATAAATAGGAATTAGTAATAATAATTAGTAGTAATTAGTAATAAATAGGAATAAATAGTAGTAATTAGTAATAATTAGTAATAATTAGTAATAAATTTGAATAATTAGTAATAAATATGAATAAATAGGAATAAATATTAATAAATATGAATAATTAGTAATAAATAGGAATAATTAGTAATTAATAGGAATAATTAGTGATAATTAGTAATAAATAGGAATAATTAGGAATAAATATGAATAATTAGTTAAAAATTGGAATACTGATTAATAAATAGGAATATCTAGTAATAATTAGGAATATTTAGTAATAAATATGAATAATATGTAATAATTAAGAATAATTAGTAATAAATAGGAATAATTTGAAATAATTAGTAATAATTAGTAATAATTAGTAATAATTATTAATAATTATTAATAATTATTAATAAATTATAATAAATAGGAATAATTAGTAATAATTATGATTAATTAGTAATAATTAGTAATAATTAGAAATAATTTGTAATAGCACTCTTAACAGAGGAACAAACTAGCCATAGAGAACCATTATACTAAAATCAGCAATCTGGATCGGATGGTCCTCAAACAACGCATCCACCTCTAACTCAACCTCCTCTGGTTGAAATACATGAGGCAGGTTTGAGAAGTAACGTCGAAGTAGAGAAATATAGAAGACGTTGTGCATAGCCTGATACCTCTAAGATAACTGCAACCGATAAGCAACTGGCTCAACTCTCTCCAACACCTCAAATGGCCTGATGTACCTCGGCGAAAGCTGACCATGTCTCGTAATACTTTTGTGTCCCAAAATCGATGTGACACGTAGGAAAATATGATCCTTGACCTCAAACTCTAGAGGTCATCTCCGTCGATCAGCATAAGACTTCTATCGAGACTGTGTAGTTTCCATCCTCTTCCGAATCAAATTGATCGGCTTAGTGGTATCCTGGACAAGACGAGGTCCCAGAATAGATGCCTCTCCTTCCTCCAACCAATATAAGGGTGATCGACATGTCCTACCATACAAAGCTTCCTATGGTGCCTTCTGAATAGTTTATTGGAAACTATTTTTGTAGGAAACACCACAAGAGGTATGTGTCTCTCCCAAGAACCTCCAAAATCCAGAATACATGCTCGGAGCATGTCCTCAGGCACCTAAATTGTAAGCTTGGACTGGTCATCTGACTAGGGATGGTATCATGTACTCAAATGTACCTGTGTACCCAAAGCATTCTGAATCCCTTGACAGACCCGAGAAGTAAAACATGCATCCCTATTTGAAACAATGGAGTGTGGAACCCCATGCAGAAATAAAATTTCTTGGATGTACAAACGTCTCAACTGATCAACACTGAAGGTCTCCTTGATCGGCAAGAAGTGAGCAACCTTCGTGAGTCTGTCAATGACAACCCACACTGCATCATTCCCTCGAGGCGACCCCAGCAAACCTGTCGCAAAATCCATCGCGACATCATTCCACTACCACTCGGGAATGGGTAACTTTTTTAAAATCCCTACTGGTCACTGATTCTCCGCCTTCACCTATTGATAGGTGGAACACCTCATGAAAAAACTAGCAATATCTCTCTTCATGCATATCGACCAATACTTACGGTGTAGATCACGATACATCTTGGTGATGTCAGGATGAACATCCCAAACTGAGGAAGGGAAGTCCCGCATCAGCTCCTCATGTATTTCTACCGACATCCATATGTGCCCTTGGAAATTCCAGACATCATCCTCGGATATGGTCCAATTGAGAATAGGGTCCTCTCCTTACACACTTTCCCGTAGGACAAGGCCTTCAGAATCTTAAAGCTTCCTCATTTATACTCGATCAAGAAGGGTAGAGGTAACAACTACAGAAGATAGATACTTCTACCCCTGTCTGTCGTGCACCTCTAAATGCTTCTCAGAGAACATAGCCACAAGCTTCAACTCACACATGGGGTCCTGATTTTCCTATATCTATGTCCTCCTGGTCAGTGCATCAGC
This sequence comes from Viscum album, assembly GCA_963277665.1. Classification (NCBI taxonomy): domain Eukaryota; kingdom Viridiplantae; phylum Streptophyta; class Magnoliopsida; order Santalales; family Viscaceae; genus Viscum; species Viscum album. The sequence goes on from CAUJRU010003011.1 coordinate 40,508, forward strand.
CACCGCGTTGCCTTTCCCAGGTGAGTAGGAAAGGTAAAAAAAATACTGATGGTACTCAACCCACCTTCTTTGTCTAAAATTCAGATCACGCTGAGTGAATATGTATTTGAGACATTTGTGGTCAGTTAAAACCAAAAAATGCTCTCCCAAAAGATAATGTCTCAAACAGCGCAAGGCATGAATAGCAGCTGCCAACTCAAGATCATGTGTCCGATAATTCCTCTCATGTGGCCTCAAATATCGGGACCCGTAAACAACGACTCCTTCTCCCTACATAACCACGACTCCTAGCCAAATACCTGAAGCATCAAACTAATAGGCATAGCTCTTGGCTATAAATGGTGCTGCTAAGCGTGAAAAGTCTTGTATGAAGCATCTTTAGTATCTAGCCTGCCCTAGAAAAATCCTCACCTAAAATATGTTCTTCGGATGCTCCCGTGAAACTACTACTCTCACATTCTCTGGGTCTACTGATACTCTTTTCACTGAGATAACATGACCTAATAAGTGAATCTAGTCCATCCCAAAATGGAATTTTGAGAGCTTAGCATTCAACTTATGCTGTCTCAGTTTACTCAGAATGATCTAAAGATGTCTGTCATGGTCGTGTCAAGTGTGATAGTACACCAAGATATCTTCTAAAAATACTACCAAAAATGAATCCTAGTATGGATGGACGACTCGGTTCATCAGTGCCATGAATATTTCAGGTGTGTTCGTGAGACCGAATGGCATAACCACATGATCGTATAGAACATACCTACATCGGAAGGCTATAAGAGGTATATTTGATGGTCTAATGCGCAACTAATGATAACCAGATCTCAAGTTGATCTTCAAGAACAATCTGGATCCTCTAACCTGATCAGAGAGATCATCAATCCTTAGAAAGGGACATCAATTCTTGACATTCAACCAGTTTAACATCTGATAATCTACGCAAATCGTGAGAGTATCGTCTTCCTTTTTCGCAAACAGGATAGGATAACCCCAAGGTGAAGTACTGGGTCGGATGAAACCTTTTCCCTGTAACTCCTACCACTTCTTCTTAAGCTCTTGAAACCCATGGGTATCCATCCTATATGGTGGAATGGACCCTGGCGCTGCTCCCAACACAAAATCAATCGAAAATTATAACTCTCCCTCTAGAGGTAAACCTGAAATTACTCTAGAAAGACGCTGATAAAATTATCCACCACTGGAAGAAAGTCTTACTTTGATGTCCCCTGATCATCCAAATACAAACCAGAAATATGGGCTATAACTCCTCCTAACCCATGATGCTTTGGTCTCGCTGTACTCACCTGGACATCCCATTCTACCTTATAAAGAAAAAAACTTCCCTCCATTGATACGAAACTCACCTTACGATGATAGAAATCGACAACAACCTGAAAGGGAACTAACAAGTACATTCTGAAAATGAAATCATATCCAGTCATCTCTAGGACATAGAGATCCCAAACAAGTGACACCCACCATCCTCAAGAGGGAACTCCTTGAACTGACATACACTCGATGTTCTCTTCCCCAATAGAGTGTCTAGTGTCAAGATATCAAAATATGAAAGGATATAGAGAAGGATTCTCTCACCAACAGCAACAGATATAAACCTATGCGAAGCCCCTGTGTCAAAAAGATCTGAAGATAAATCTAAGGAAACTAGGATTATAGCTCTAACTATAGAGGGTTCGAGATCCTTCTCTTCCTGGTTCTGCTACACTACAAAGGCTTGGCTTGTACCATGGCCCTATGACCTTGCCTGACCACTCTATGACGATCCACCCTGCTATCACTGATAGCCTGGCAACTAAACACCACGACTGCAACCTCCACCTCGGCCTGAACGGCCGGAAGAACTCCATTTCCCAGACTGGTGAGAAACTGTTAGGGCTTCCCTTGTATGAGGAGTCATAGATGAACCTTGGTCACTAGCTACTGGTGAGAAGACCTGATAGAAACGCTGAAGGTGTCCCAACTTGCCTTAAGATCGACACTCCACTGGGTCTCTCTAGCACTATAGCCTCGTTTTCCCTCTCATCCCGCACTAGTAACATACTACCTAGCTACTTGAAGATGCATCCCACCTACACGAGTCTCATCGTGTAGCCTCCCTACGACACTTCCTACTATCAACTAGTGAAGCACTAACCCTAGATGCTGAACTTCCCTGGCTCACAGTTCCATAATCCTTCATATTACGCTTTGTGATCAGCGCCTAGTCGACTGTAGAGGATATCAAAGTCAACCTGATGATGTTCACCGGTGATCGTATGTCTTTCCTCAGAACATACTCAATCTTACGTTCAAGAAACAAATCATCTCTTCCTAGAATAGGAGTGAAACACTGCATATCTGTGAAGCGAGAGGAATACTCCATCACAGAAAGAGTTCCCTGCTCCAGACTCCAAAACTCTTGGGCTTGATCGGCCCTCAAGGTATCTGGATAGATGTAATCATTGAAGATGCGCTGAAACTCATCCCAAGACACAATCTGCTGACACCCCGCCTATGAGATCATATCCCACCACATCTTGGTATTGTCTCAAAGCATGTCGGTAGAAAGCTTCACCCTCTTATCTAAAGGTATCTACAAATGACCGAAGATCATCATCATGGCTTATAGCTAGGAATCTACAACCAGGGGTCCTCCATCCCCTCAGAAGGTGGAAGGATGCTGCTGCTGAAAGACCCGCATCAATTATGCCATTGACGGGGCACAAGGCGGTGCTCCCTGAGAAGTCTGTATCATCCTTATAAAACCCTCCCCGAACTGTGCATCGACACCTATGTCAGTTATAACTGCTTGTGCAAAGACATGCACAACTGAAGGATCTGTAGGAAGTCCCTAATCATCCATATCCGTCGTCTGATCACTGGTATAAAACTGGTGGACAACTGGAGGATGTCTCAGTGGAATAACTCTGCAAGGTCAAACACAGACCTTAGATAAATATTAACAGGAACTGAAACTTAAATGTGTAATAAGGGAATAATAGAAAGAAAACATTCATGTTTTACTAAACATGACTACATGGCATGTATAACAACCACACGATGTGTTCTCTTAAGCCTTTCACATGGGTGTGTACCTCTGCCAACCCGGTCATGTAACACCCCAAACACACGGTGTGTTGTCCTAACACACGACGTGTACTCGAATCCTCTTTCCCTGCCCGATCCTTTCTACATGAATAAGCCAAATGGTTCTTTTTTAAACATGACTACACGGTGTGTTCGTTCCAAACACGATGTGTACTAAACAAGCTTCTATGACCCGTGTTGTTAGTTACACGACTAGCTACATGGCTCACTCTACACCGCATTCTCCAGGTGGACACGACGTGTACATGAAGGATTCATCTGACCCGTGTTGTTAGTTACACAACCTGATACATAGGTTACACGACACGGTGTGTTAAAACCTCCCATGGTGTGTATAACTCACATTTCATGCTTCCTTTTCGTAGGTCACATGGGTAGACACGAGGTCTCTACACATGGCGTGTACATATTGTACACGGCTTGTTCTCAGCAAGATTTCCACAACCCCATGTCTCTTCTCACACAGTCAGTGACATAGTTGGAGCCTACAGAGCGTGTACATACACTACCCAACATATACATAATAATAGTTTCCTCTCGAATAGAAGAACACTGCATGAATTTATCATTTATACGCTGTGTATTCTGGTATTTTCCGAATAGTAAGCCTCAGAAAATACACTGGAGCCCAAAAAACACTAAAAACGAACATCTAAGTTCCAAATTCTGATCTGTGAGGGCCCATACACCACATGAATCAAACATGGAATCTTACACATGTCATAAACAAGTAAAAAAGTTAATGATCCACCAAATTTCGATTCATGAGGGCCCATAACACCTCACAAACCAATGTTTGACGCTCATTCAAAAAAACATTACACAAATCAATACCCTATGAAAAACAGGTATTTTATCAAGGAATATATCACAAAAGCATGCATATATAGCACATCATCTATCACAACAACATGAAATTGCTAATGTACCCTAAATGGAATGTCAAGAATGCATGACCTGTGATTTATAGCAAGTGCCTCTATGATGCATAAAATGGAATTCCCTCATATCATCATGTTGCAACGGAAATTTAACCTCAATGGAATCAATAATAACACCACCAAATATGTGAGTCGCCTGACGGTGAAATCAAATAAACTGTAAATTTGCAAAATCAACAAAATTGCAATAACGAGGCAAATTAGCTTTTCCATGTTTACAGGTTATCTATATATAAATAATTAGTAATAAATAGGAATAATTAGTAATAATTAGGAATAATTAGTAATAATTAGGAATAATTAGTAATAATTTGGAATAATTATAATAATTAGTAATAATAAGAAGTAATAATTAGTAATAATTAGTAATAATTAGGAATAATTAAGAATAAGTAGGAATAATGAGGAATAAATAATATTAATTAGTAATAAATATGAATAATTAGTAATAATTAGTAATAAATAGAAATATATAGGAATAAATAGTAATAAATAGGAATACATAGTAATAAATAGGAATAATTAGTAATAATTAGAAAAAATTAGGAATAATTATTAATAATTCACAATAATTTTTAAAAATTATGAATAATTTGGAATAATTAGTAATAGATAGGACTAATTAGTAATAAAAAGAAATTATTATTAATAAATAGGAATAATTATTAATAAATAGCAATAAATAGTAATAATTATTAATAAATAGTAATATTTATTAATAAATAAGAATAAATAGAAATAATTAGTAATAAATAGGAAAAATTAGGAAAAATTAGTAATAATTAAGAATAAATAGCAATAATTAGAAATTAATAGTAATCAATAGTAATAAATAGAAATGAATTGTAATCAATAGTAATCAATAGTAATTAATAGTAATAATTAGTAATAATTAGTAATAATTAGTATTAAATAGTAATAAATAGTAATAAATAGTAATAAAGAGTAATAAAAGGTAATAAATAAGAATAAATAGTAATAATTAGGAATAAATAGTTATAAATAGGAATAAATAGTAATAAATAAAAATAAATAGTAAAAATGGTAATAAATAGGAATAAATAGTAATAATTATGAATAATTAGTGACAAATAGTAATAAATAGGAATAAATAGGGATAAATAGAAATAAATAAGAAGAAATATGAATAAATAAGTATAAATAGGAATAAATAGTAATAAATAGGAATAAATAGTAATAAATAGTAATAATTAAAAATATATAGTAATAAATAGTAATAAATATAAATAATTAGGAATAATTAGAAACAATTAGCAAAAATAACAAAAATTAAAAATAAATAGGAACAATTAAGAAGAAAATCAATTGTAATAAATTTTAATAACTTGTAATAACTTGGCAGAATTTCTAGTGGATTGACGACACTCCTTTTTCTCGATGACTCTACTCCTTTCAACTTTCACCGACTCAAAACATTATGAAAAGTATGATTCTATGTTTTCATATCCAATATCATATACATAAGTTTGAATATGCATTCATAAGACCACATTTTTGATAATGTGTTCAACCTGTGACAGTTTCTAGAAGATGATTCATCGGTGAAATGGTGGCTCTTTTGTTCGACGGCTCCTTTAAATGAATCTTTCTCACACTGAAATCCCAATAAAGAATCTATTATGAGGTGTTCTTATTCATTCTCGTATTCACTAGAATCAATAAGCATACATCTGAGGAGATTCTTCATTGTGATTTCAGTGTGAGAAATATGGAAGTAAATGAGCCGTCAGACAAAAGAGTAGTCGTCAATCCAATGGAAATTATGTCACCCCAATATAATGGTAATTGTTAAGAAGTAGTTGTAATTATTTATCATAATTTTTTAGATAATGTTTTTATAATTTAAAATTATTCAAAAACAATGATGATTTTATATTTTGTAGAAAACTATGGAACAAGGAAATCGATATCAGTCCTTATTAGATGATTGTGCTTGGATAAATTAGCACACAATCCAAATGGTTCTTGTTTAAATCCTGTATATATTGATCATTTAGAAGCGTTATTATCATTTGCATCATAAAAACCAGAATATGTTCAAGAAGTCACAATAATGTGTTCTTGTAAAAAAATTCTCTAAGAACAGTTGACACATTTGACAAGCTAGGGGACATCAATTGTGGTTTGTTTTCAACTAGATTATGTTTTTTGGTATCAACACGGTGAACAAAGTTTTAGAGAAGAAACTAATAACATGACTCTGGATCCATCGCGGTTTCAAAATTAATAAATGATTTTACAGATCCATCTGTTAAAAAAACTGAAACTCAATATGATATTGATTTCACTCCTAAGTTTTGCACCATTCAAATTTTATGTATTGTTCAGGTCTGCTGAGGATGCATTATATCCTGGTTGCAAGATAATAAAATTAGAAGTGGTGGAAAATGTATGGCTATTATATCAGATAATGAAATGTCAAACAACAGTTTTGATCAGATATTTTCTTTGGTTAAAACATTGTTTCCTGAAGAAAATGTGTTGCCTGCAAATTACTATGAGAGTAAGAGGGTGGTTCATAATCTGGGCCTCAGTTACCAGAAGATTCAAGCTTGTCCAATTGATTGCATATTATATTCTGGTGATTTTGATTCCTTGGATAGTTATCCCACATGTGGACAATCATGGTATAAAGAAGCTCAACCATAGAAGTTTGGATCGATTCTAGTAAAACAGTTGAGATATTTCCCCATTACACCCAAGCTGCAGTGTTTATTTATGTCTCAGAACACAGCGTCAATGATGTCATGGAAGAAAACCAATATTTCAACTAATAAAAACTTGAATCATCCATATTATGGTGATTAATGGAAACATTTTCACCATCTGTATCTGTCCTTTTGTTTAGAATCCCAAAACGTGCGATTGGATCTTTCTACTGATGGTTTTTGTTTGTTTAGTTCTTATGGTAGTCAGTATTCATGTTGGCATATCTTTATACCTCCGTACAATTTACCTCCATGGATGTTGATGAAGGATCCCAATATCTTTTTGGCCTTATTAATCATAGGACATCCAAAAAATAATTTTGATGATTATTTTAAACCATTGATTGATTAGTTAAATTTATTGTGGAGTGATGGTGTTAGTACATATGATGTTGCCGCAAAACAAAATTTTATATTAAAATCTGCATTGATGTGGTCGATTAGTGACTTTCCGGCATATGGCATGTTATCTGGCTGGAGTAATCATGATCTGAAATCATGTCCTTATTGTATGAAAGACAACAAATCCTTTATGATTGTCAATGGAAAAAAACCTTTCTATTTTTACTATCAACATATATTTCATCCAACTGATCATCCTTTTCGGAGGAATAAATATCATTTTAGAAAAGGTAAATTGAAAGGGATTGACCTCAAAAAATGATCTCAGGTATAGAGTTAAAATAAGTTGCATTTTCATTACTTCCCATCACATTTGGGCTAGTAGTAAACCAATAGAAAATTCATATCTTTGGAAAAGAAAATAATTGGATAAAATGAATAATTTGTTGGGATCTTCCATATTGGTCTGATTTGATGGTCCTCCACATGTTGGATTTCAAGAATATTGAGAAGAACTGTTTTGATTATTTATTTCATACAGTTTTGGATACAGAAGGTAAGACCAAAAATTTTGTAATGGCACGATTAGATCTTGCCCAAATTTTCAATGGACCAGAACTTGAACTATTTGAAAATGTCGGATCACAAAGGTTAAGGAATCCAAAAGCATATTATACACTATCCAAAGAGATTCTCTTATTATTTTGTCAGTGGATTGAAAATTTGAGACTTCCTGATGACTATGCTTCCAATTTGGGAAGATTTGTTATGGATGGTTATATTACTAGATTAAAAAGTCATGATTGTCATTTGATAATGGAAAGAATTTTGCTTATTGGATTCAAAGGATCATAGAATTTAAGGTTTTGGGTTCGATAATAGAAATGTCATAGTTTTTTCGATACATTTGTGCAGCGAGAAGCGACTACGATGCACTAATAAAACTCGAAGAAGATGTTGCTGTAATTATATGTAAACTGGAAAAAATCTTTCTTCCAGATTTCATTGACTCAATGGATCTTTTAGTATTACATTTTCCACATGAAGCTAAATATGGAGGTCCAATATAGTTTTGATGGATGTACCCATTCGAGACATGCATGAAGAAATTGAAGAAAAAAGTACGTAACAAAGAATCAGTTGAAGGCTCAATTGCTAAAGCATATTTGCAAGAGGGCATTTATTTTTTCTTCTCTCATTATTTTGAATCTCGATATCTCTCAAATCACAATCGCATGGGACAAAACGATGGGAATGTTAATGACAAAATGAAAAATAAATTATCATTTTCTAATCATCCAAATCTTGGTTACGGTGGATTTCATGAATGATGGCTTTCAGATGATGAACACCACAGAGCTCATACATATGTTCTGCTCAACTGTGATGAAATGAAATAATTTAAATTGTGAGTTCTTCTATCACTTATACTATAATTTATGTTACAATATGTAAACTTATTTTATTTGTATGTTATATGATATCATATCAAGAAACAACTTCCACAAATTACAGAAGCTGCTCTTGAAGAACGCATACAATAAAAATTACTCAATGGATTCAAAAACTGGTTACATAGATTATTGATGGTTTAATATCAATTTTGTTTATTATTTATTATATTATTAATTTTTTAAAAAATTTAAGGTGTATCAAAATGCTGATAAAATTGATAAGCGACTGTGTATATTGAGTAACCCACCTTCCAAAATGGTTAAATATTATCATGCATATGAGGTGAATGGTTTTCAATTTCATACTCATGCCTATGGAGAATCAGAAAAAAACAATGAAAATTTGAGTTTTATTGAGAGGATCACATCACAGAGAAATTAATGTTCACTTTTAGGGCATTCTAGATGAAATTATTGAGTTGTGTTATATTGGAAAGAATTACATAACAATGATTAATTGTTGGTGGTGGGAGACTGAGAGAGGCTTGCATGTTCATCCGACTCATGGAATCATTGATATTAAATACAAAAGTCTTCTTGCAGTAAATGAACAATTTTTATGGCTCAACACGATCATTAAATTTATTACGCAAAGTACTATGCTACTTCAAGAGACTTGAGTGATTGGTGGAGCATAATAAAAATGAAATCTCGGGAAAATCAGTTTACTCAAACTGAATTTGGTTCCGTTAAAGTGGAAGGAATTGAATTTTTTCAAGAGACTACTCAGAATCCATATTTTTCACAAAGAGATGTGAATATCGATGATGACACTCAAAAATTAAATAACGATGATGACGAAGATGTTAGTGACGTTACAAACGAATTTTAAATGAAAAGAGATGATGAAACTAAAACTCATATAGTTATTGATGATGCTGGGGAGGAAGATAAATACATTATCATTGACATTTATAGAGATGAGGATGAATATGGTCAATGACACGATTAAATACTGGTTATAATAATAACTTATATATATCAATATATAATAGCTATTTTCAACTATGTACTAACAACAATAATTTTTTGTTTCAGATGGACCCTAATCTATATCGCGAGTTTCATGAGGCTGTGCTACCCTTGGATGATGGAGATTTTGGATCATCTGACCCTCATCCAACTGGTGGTTCAGGGGGTATGCCGATGGGGCACAGCCTGGCACGACTAATGATTCCTGACACTATCCCCGAGCGATGTCCATGCCTTGGATTTGATCCATGCACATAGAGGTATGGTAACATGCATATTTTAGTTGTCTTTCATTAATTTGTTTATATATATACTAAAGGTTTGATTATTTATTCCTTTTCCATAGTTTTGTGCATGTATCTATTGGGTAGGGGAGTGTTATCTTGTAAAATTATTTTTCTCAGCCATGAAACATAGGAATAGATTCTAGTTTATGTGTGCGTGACATGTTCAATTATTGGCGGATACGTACATAAAAAATATTCATTTTGAATTTTATTTTATTAATAACTTGATATTATAAATTATTTGTAGGGTTTATGGTATCCAATCGCTAATAGCATGCATGACGGTATCCACACGGCATGGTAGGTGTCTATCTGTGACCATTTCCATCAGGTTTTGCACAATTTGAGAAGAACGACCATTAAGAAAGAAGGAGTGACAGAATATGATGAGTCATGTCGAGTCCACTAAACAGATTACATTTCATCTCACATTTGGGATGGATTATGTTTACACTATATGGGTGGGCTATTTTAGAGAAGATCATCAGTGGGACGACAGAACCGGGGGAGATAGGAGGTGATGCATCGAGTTGGTAGTCGTACATTCAGTATGCATAGAGAACCTCTGGTAAGTATATTTTTTAAATATTTTATATAACTTTAAATACAAACTGTTTATTTTATATTTTAGTAGGCAGTAAACCATCCCGATATTATGGAGTTCGTTGTTTACCGGAGGATGTACAGTGAGCCAGCCACTGGAGAGATTACAGGTGATTGTCAGCATCATATTGTGGTTAGTATTATTCTTTTAGTTTTCAAATTAGATGCACATAATATTTTCACAATTTTAATTTCAAAATGGAATTTAAGGAGTGTTGTGAGGCTACGACCTCTCAGACACAGGCCGAGAGTCAGGAAGAGGCGACTGAGCAGACTAATGCGCACCATTTTGATGAGGCGGCATGGATTCAAGTGACTCAGTATGGCTTTGAGAAGGGCTGAGTAGTTGGTATCTGCTGCCATTTGACTCCTGGTACGCATTATGGTACTACTGTGATGTCTACATCCTGGTAGAGAGGAGCTCGTGGAGAGGCATCATCTTTGCCTCATAGTATCGGGAGAAGTTGTGAACTCAAGCTGAGCTTATAGAGAGTCTGTAGAAGCAGCATGAAGAGATGTGTCAGAGGCAGCAATAGAATGAGGAGGAGATGCATCAATGGGAGCAGCAGCATCAGCAGTAGCATCATGAGCAGATGGAGTATATGTGTCGTCTGACTCATAGTTTAGGGATGTAGTTTCCTCCACCATCTCCTACAGCTCCTCCACCTCCCCCAGAAGACGACCCCACAATGATTTTTTATGCTAAAAACAATTGAATACAATATTTGTATTAATTTTAACTATTTAATGTTTCTGTATTTTATATTGGTGAAAATATTTCATAATTTAATTTATTTATTTTTAATATTTATTTAATATTTGTTTATTTTAATAATAATATTAATATTTTATGATTTTTTTTGTAAAAATTGAGAATTTTAATATTTTTTTATTTTTTTATTTTAATAATAATAATATTATTGAGAATTTTAATATTTTAATATTTTTTATTTTAATAATAATATTAATATTTTATGATTTTTTTTCATTAATAATAATTTTATTAAATATTTTTTTTATGTTTAGTGTTTGCTATGGAACCTTTTCCCATGGGTTCCAGTCACAAATAATTTAAATATAATTTTTTATTATTAGTATTTGCAACCTGACGACGATCCCGTTGCAAAATGTTTATATATATATAATGTATAACATCAGAGGATTATTGGTGACAGAGAACATCCCCATCGTAAAAGCTTTATTTATATATAATGTATATAATCAGAGGATTATTTGCGACGAGAAGGTTTCCTATCACAAATACTATTTTTGCGACGGGCCCATCAAAAAATATGTATTTGCGACGCCATTTTCTGCAATGATCGATTTACTACGGGGCCCCATTGATAAAGCCTATTTGTGACGGGATCCCATCCAAAATAGCTTCTTTCAATTACCTCTAATTCTAGTAGTGGTCACCAAAGAACCTATTCGGGGTCTCAAGTCCTCATAGGAAGGTGATTTTCTGGTTCCTAAGCTAAATACTATGAGTATCTCCACGGGCGAGATTACCATGGGGCCATGGACGTTAATAGATTCATTGAGAAACCTTGGAATTACCTTTTACAAAATAATAGAACATATTAATTTTCCAACTACATTACATGAATTTGAGGCACCTGACAGTGAATTTAATTTTGGTGAGTCTTTATTTTTGTGAAGCCAATTTATTTATTACATATTCTATGATATTCACTTATTGGAATTTACAACTCAATCCATGGATAATGTCCCTATAATGGCACATTATAAAGTCATTAAAGTCCATTTTTGTCCCACGGTTGAGGGCGGGGGGATCAGGTGGACCTTGAAATGGATAGTCTTTCTTGCGCCTCATTTGGTGAGTCTCGGGAAGACCCTAGAAAGATCCCCTCATCAGGAGGTTCTAGTTCAAACTACCAAAGTTTGGGATGGTAGGGAGAAATCTACCTCAACTACTGACCTATTACTAGGTTAGGGTCATTGGATCCTAATCATCCTCTAATTAATTTGTCTTCTATCCTATTGAAGATAGTGATGTGTTTTTCCCATTTTTTAGCACCATCATCATTGGTGGATGGTTCTATGGGTGAATCCCTATTTTCGGATGTATTTAATACAAAAAATAAACCCATTATAGACCAAGTGGAAGTGGTAAGAGGTTTTTCTATTAGTAAACTAATCACGGAGTACGTATCTCCCTATTATATTTCCTCTAAGTTGGATTCAAATTTTTATAATGCTCTACGCATCAACCACCATGGGGCTTGGTAAGATATATGGATTCTAATTAATGATACACCACTAGAAGACCTTCTATCATGAATAAAATGACTTTCATTGATGTTTGGTATGCTGGGATTTGTCATATTTGATTACAGTATGATTCTTAATTATTATATGTTGAATCATTTTAAACGGGTGTGAGAGAATTTTCTTCAACATGAACTTATAAAGGCAGTTATGCTTTTCAACATTGATGATCTTGATCATGTATTATCCCAAGTGGACTCCAACCATACCAAGAATCTAGAAGAATGAAAATAATATATTAATGAGGAAACGATTCAAGTGTTTCACATTCAAAAATAGTCATATACTTCTTAGGGATAGCTCATAAAACTACACCAATCATGAGAAGGATCCCAAACAGAAGGGTCAACTATCATAACTTCTACAATGGAAGTAATTCTATTATAGAAGGAGATTACATTTTTTTATTAATAGTGATATAAAAGGTGGTTGATGGGGCTCTAGATACCATTCAACAAATGAAGAGTTATGTCCATGGTCTCTTGTAATGTTTTATGGAGAGACATCATTGTGTGGATGCCTCTTCATGGTTTTTACTCATAAAGTAAGAGAATTTTGTTTCCAATACTCTTTGTCTTCATCACTATATTCGTTCTGTGATCCTAACAAAACATAGAACTTGACATGTGTAATAAGGAATATTTGTACCATGTGGTCATAACCACCGTGATGAAGATTGGGAAATGCTCTAATTTTTTTCTAATCCATGATGCCGAATGAACATAGTTTGACTATTACTAGAAAAAAATGGGAAAATCCCTAGTCATTGTGTCTTTTATTTAATCATTCTAATTTTTCCTAAGTCCAATATAAGGAGTAATCAGTGAGTGAGACTTGGAATATTTTTAGGCCTCCCATTTTTTGGGATTTTGACCTAGCGTGTTTTTTCCCTTTTATATATTTATTATTACTAGATTTTTTCCTAAACCCTAAGGAGTGTAGGACTATCAAGCTAATATGTGATTTTTTACCAGAGTTCCCTTTGTGGGTTTTCAATTTGTATATCATGGTGTCTCTTTATATGGGCATTTATATGTCGTGTAAGATGGAAAAATGAGGCTAGTGTTTTATGTTGAACACCATTGACTATAAAATTTTGGCATACATTCCCAATTAAGGCTTTTAGAATGAGAATATTCCAAAAATATTCAGATATCTATTGGGGATTATTGATCCTTGATTGTTAAGTTCACAGATTTATAACACAATATTATGAAATAGAGGTATCTATTAAGGATGATGTTACCAATAATTGAAAATCCCATTTTTTCGGTTTTATTATATAGGCCAGCTTGGGTTTATTATTTATATTCAATAGTGGATTCATTTGGCTGAAAGACCATAAAATTTGGACCAACTAATGAAAATCCAACAGAAAAGTATTAGAGAATAATTAGGAAAAATGTTCTTAGGAATTATGGCATTCTATTGTTGATGGTCAAAGTTTAAGATTGTATTTTAGAGGACAACGATGGGTTGTTTTTCCAATGGGAGGTGTATGATAATAAATGTAATATTTGTATTGGTACTATCCATGAAAGGGAAACCACTCATACAAAAATTTCATTTGACAGAAGGAGGGTACCTGTTGTTATATGGATGATGTGAATGGGAAATTCCCCTATCTATAATTTGAAAAACTATCATGTAGGTAAATTTCATTTGATTAGGACACTAATCAAGTAGTTTAGTGTCTAACGGTGAGAATTTTGTTAAAATATTCCATATAATGTAGTTAGGATGTTATGATACATCATTTAAATTCATATAGTAAGGACATCATGCTACACATTTTATGTTCATGCAATAAGGACATGACAGTGGTATAATTTAAGTTCTTTAGCTCCGATTGAAAGGTTGATGGTAATATTATTCATTGCAATCTATCTAGAAATGTGATGAGCTATTTAGAAATGAGAGACAAAAGTTTTAATCTTTGATATGGGGATCCTAGAATCTGAAATTTTGTTTGTGTAAATGGTATTATGTATTTAGATGATATCTCTCGAATGGATGATTTTGTCACTGATCGAAAATCCCATTTTGTATGCCGTTTTATGCTATGAAAACTTGGGCACATTCTGTATAGTGAAATAGTGATATCCTTTGGCTAACAGGACCGTTGGGAGGGTGGTTTTATAAATGGTAAACTGGGGAACATACTGCCTAGTTAGGAAATTAATTTCATTAGAATTATAACATTTGGTTACAAATAGCCGATGGAGGTTTACAGAGATTTATATTTCCCCAGGCACAATGTTTTGTTGTGGGAGAAATGTACCTGAACACAGAAGGGGAATTTCAATTCAAAATTTCCAAAGAGTATGGGGAATATATTTTCCACATATGTCTAACCCAAGTGCAGGGATATAAGGTGTCAATAGTTGTAGGTCATACACATTGGACCATAATATCATGAAAATAAAGGGTGATAAGTGTTCTATCATACCAATGTTTTTTTGGCATGATTCAGACATGAGGGTGGAAATTGTAAACCATTTATGTTAAGGTTCATGGATTAGGAGAAAATATATATGAAACTTTTATAGGATATGAATTCTTACCAAATTATAATCAAGGGTTGGAACATAATTTCATCAAATCTGATGGAGAAAAAACAGGTTTCTCCCATGGAAAAGGTTACTAGTGATTGACAAACAAGTTTTGTGGGTTGTTTAATGTAAGGAAAAATAGGGAATGTATTGCATATTAAACAGTGGATTCACATTCCTATAATTCACTGAATTTTATGAGAAACTTATGAAAATTGAACGATGTTATATTACACCATAGTAAAAAAGAAGACACCAGGTATCATTCATTCTGTATCCATGAGCTGGAAGAAGATCATGGAAATTTTAAATTGAACATGATTACAAGAATGACATATATAAGGGATGTTTCCCAAAATAAAGGAAATATTTGGGCTGATACGGGCCAGGAAGTGTAGGGTCCCTTACATTAATTGGGATCATATGTATAATGGGGGGAATTCTTGTTTCTTTGATAAATTCATTAATGAAGGGACCCAAATTAATATTACCTTCATATATAATTGTTCATGGAATAGTGAGGGTAAATTTTTACACGATGTTTGGGACTAGGAAATATGGTATAGGCATCACTACCTATCTCAATGGGATAAAAATCAAGCCATGAATAGATTTTGATTGAATCTTGTAGTTTATGGTCATGTTAAGAGGATATCTGGTGTACCTTTTAGGGTCTTGCAGCCAAAACTGAGATAGCCCCAATGTGAATTAATATCACTTAATCATTCGAGGAACTCCATTAACAAACTCTTAATACCACATGAGTTGTGCTTAGTGTGATAAATAAGGGGTGGTAAAGGTTTCTTCTACAATGCAAGGGAACCACAAGTGAAGGATATGATCATTTGAATTATATTGTGGTTGGTCCATGAGATATGATCCCAGATTTTCTAAATCTATAATTATGATGATAATCAAGACATATGTAGTTCATCAGATCCAATACATTTTAACGTCATGCGTTAAGGATGAAGACGGGATTACATTAAAATGTTGGAGATGTTTTGGTTGGATATGACGTGATTGCCACTACATATATTACTCCGGAATGAATCATTTCATACATAGTTATATGAAAGTATCATCTATAAGGGTTTTAATTCATATATATAGAGTAAATGGTGATTTGTGGTTTAATTTCATTTGGACCTAAGATAGGTGTCTCTAGCATCACTATGTTTCTCATTATAGTGGGAATAAATGTACACATAGTTCTTAAAGGTTCCCTATGTAGGTATAAATCATTATATAGGGAGTGGGGGTATTTTCCTTGTTGTTGGACCCAAGAATGAAAATCTTGGTATCACTACATATCGTTCTGGAGAAAGAATCAATCCACACAGAGTTATTTAATTAATTTCTCAACACGAATTAGGATTTTCCATTGGTAAGGAGGATATAATATTATCTAGACTAATGGTTTGGTCCAAAAAATTTGGTCTTGGTTTCACCATGCATCACATTAAAAAATTAATGCTCTATGTTTTGTAAAAGTTCTTTTTTATGATATGGTTCGTGCATAGGTACAACAAGACTATATATTATTTTTGTCAAGGCTGGGCCTGAGGACAAAAATTTGGTTGTCACTACATATCCCATTAGAAATGAGAATAAAGATACACATAGTACATGGACAGATCATGCAGTTTACCATCATATGATATGGATGTTGGCCATGAATGTTACGGATTTTCTGTAAGGAAATGAAACTTTTATTTCTTATACCTATAAATGATGCCCAAATTCCATTGTGGTGTGGAAATTATGTATGTTGGGTCTATGATTGTTAGAATCCCATAATTTCATCCATATGTATAACCATTATGGAATATCTGCCCACATAGAGGTCAAAGGGATGTGATTTGGACCTACACCTGAGATGGAGGTCCATTTTTAAGGGACCTCAAGGAATGTGCTAACTCATGGTACATTGGGGGAGGGGGTGCTCTAAACCTAGAATAATAGGGACACAAATCGTGGAATTTAATTTCATGTGGTGAGAATGAATGATGCAATTTAGTTTCTTGCCATACAAAAAGGACCTCATGTCATATAGTTTTTCTCTATGTGAAAAGGATGTTGATGCATCATAGTTTAATTTCATGGGGCACATATGATAAGTCAGGATTTTTATGGTTGTTCAATGATGACCAACTACAAATTTTATTGACTTTCTATTGGGAGGTATATTGTTCTATTTATTTTAATTTCATTCTTCTATAATGATTGTTGTGTGACTTTCATGAAATTTTTCTTTAGGAATATTTAATTAGTTGGAGTCATAATTATCTCTCCATACATTGAAATCTAGAAATAATCTATGTTATAGTGGAAATTGTGTATAGAGTAAGGACCAACCCACTTTGGATCATGATTTGGAGCCTTATTTCCTAGTATCATTGGATTCCTCAGGACCATTACCAATTCTACTTGGACGAATGAATGGAGGAAAACCTTCTTGTTAACAGATCACACTATCTGACTCTAGTATACTTCCAAGTGATGCAAACCAGGAAGTAGTTTTTCATTTAGTCTCTCCAATTCATATAGTCATTTCTAGGATTTCATAGAGGAATATAGTTGATCAATGATCGAAACACAGAGGTATGGAAACATAACCTAAATGGAAGGGACTACTTCAGTCCAATATAACAGTGAATATGAGGGTTCCCATAAAATTTTACTGGTCATTGTTTAGAAATCCCATAAGGCATGGAAGAGATTTGCTGGCTAGTACTTCTTATAATTATCCACTGTCATCTAGAGTATGTTTGACATGATATTGTTAAAATCCTATATATATCCATTATCCATTTCATGATAGTGGGTTGAATCATTGAATTTTATAATTCACTCCCGATATAGATTATATACCTCATAAGAACAAAAATTAGTTTTATTTTCCATCAATATGGTATGAGGGGCACCAAATTTGGTAATGATGTTGTCTTTCCTAACAGAAATAATTCTATTGGACCTGATTATTTGAGGGGTACTTCCTTGGCCCATTTGGAGGAGAAATATGTAGTAGTTATGATGTTTATGAATTTCATGGCTGTTGTCTTGGGGTATGGCCCCAAAACACCCATTCCCCACATGGAAAATAAAAATGAGTATTTTGAGTTATGTAGAAACTCTGGGGATTGATGGATGTGTATGAAATGGAATTTACATGAATGCTATTTGTTGGTTATATCTATGCATTGTTGTGTCATAGTGGGCTAGTAATACCCCCTGAATGGCCTAAAGGCCTTCTTTTTTATTTAATTATGACCAATTACCCTTTATAGGGTCAAAGGGGAACCCTTTCATGACCCATAGGCTCATGTGACAAGGCCTGACACGACCCGAAGGCCAATACATGTCTCAAAGGCCTAGAGGAATACTATGACCATTACATGAAATGTAGGCACAACCCACTAGAACAACCCCTCCATAACTTCTGTATTATTTATCGTCTAGCTCCCCACCTTGCATTACTAATCGTCTAGCATTGCGCTATTCATTGTTTAGGAAACCAAATTCTATTATGGATTCATCAAATTGAATGTT